>PNEQ01014256.1:0-12220 GCA_003012365.1 Medauroidea extradentata
TGGAGCCTTGTGGAACACCTGATTTGGTTTTTAGCCACTGTGATTTGCAGTTACCAACTATCACACATTGTTCCCTACCATATAAATAGCTCCTCATCCACTTTAAACTGGTTTCTGAAAAGTTAAAGAATGATTTGAGTTTTGCAAGTAGTATTTCATAATTCACAGAATCAAAAGCCTTGCTAAAGTCTAAGAGAGTATGTAAAGGACTTTAAACGTTAATGTACATCCACGTTCACAAAAGTAGATTTATCAGTTACGCTGGCAACTTCTTGTAAAGTAATCAAAGTGAGAGAGGTTCCTGTCAAAAAGGTAGGTAAAACTCTGAGATAATCTGAGCGAATAGTCCAACTATAAAGAGAAATAGCTAAGCACATGCCCACACCAACACGCACTAGCAGATATGAAGGAAGACAGATATGAAGGAAGACTACACTAAAATACGCGGTCGACTCGTATCTTTCTTTAACATGGAGGTTAGAGCTGACGCAAGAAAACAGCTTCCACTGGTTTCTCTCCCCAGAGGTGGACATAGAGGGGTCGAGGGTGTGGAGGGAGATGTTGACCGCATGAGGGCCCAGGTCAGGGGTGACCACCAGGATCAGAGAGGTAACTTGCTACCCTCCCAGCCAGTGTCTTGAGTGGCAGGCACAACTAGGCAGGCAATACCTTTCTTCTTTCTCAAGTTCCCTACCTACATCTTGCACTCACTGTCATTGTTTATGAATTCATTATTCAATAACACCATGTCACAGAACATATACGTTACAGTTAAGTAGACAATTACTTATATTTCCTGTTTTTACTGTAAATTTTTGAATCACACGATAGTTTATTCCGTCTGTCAAACTCCAGTACTTTTTTTTTTTATTTTATAATAATAATATTTGGTTGCAAAGATGCGTATTGCCAACTTTACATTCCAACAATGACGTCACTTCTATGCTAATTGTTATTCTTGGTGCAAATAGATCTCGTAAATTTCCAACTGTTGTAAAATAGTTTCATGTAAGTGACGCACCACTATCTTAAGCAGCTAGTCATTAACAATATAATTATATTGATCTTACAATATTAACTGTTATACTACCCTCAAGCCTATTAGTTTAAATCGGTTAAATGGTTCCCGAAACTTGATATGTGCATAACAGTCGTAAATTTTCAATGGTCTTCATTTACAAACTAAACACACGACGTAATCTGAACAATAAAAATTGAATGTTCTCACTTTGAATTCAACTCTTACCAATTTCGGCAAATTTCGCTGGTTAGGTTTAGAATTTAGGAAGGTACTCGCTTCGCACACACATTCACACATTCACTACGCACACTCAGAAATACGCACAGAGAGACACACATACTCACAGACACACACAAATACACAGGCACACACAAACACGCACCCAGGCACTCGCCAACACATTACCACATTACTAGGCCTAACAGAGACAGAAAAGTACCTTCACAAGTGTATATTTTACCAGTCGACAAATACTTCTTACTGAAAATTACTAACAAATAATGCCTGCAGTAATATACAATGTTTCCATATACATTAGCCACCAAACAAAAGTGACTGGATTGTTAAATGATTCTTTATTCGAGCTCAGCAGGCCTACGATCTAAATCCTGGGAAGTGTGACAGTCAGCACGGCGAGAACGGACCGAGATCCCGAACAAAGTGACTGACCGCAATAACTGGAAATAGTAATTTGAAATTATAGAATCTTCTGGAAGTAGCATATATGTTATGTAAGAGTGTTGATACGTGAGCGACACAAGGTTTCATTCACGCACATGTTACGTGTTTAGTGCCGCAGTGGCCGAGTGGTCAGACCACCTGCCTCCCACCAAGACGATACGGGTTCGATTCCCGGCGGAGTCGGTTCCCGGAATCTCGCATGAGGGAATCGTACTGACCGATGTCGTTGGTCGGTACTCGGGGTACTCCCGTTTCCCCTGCTCTGGCATTCCATCGATGCTGTATTTGCCGCCCTTCATCTCAGGTCTTCCAGGTTGGAGGCTGCAGGAGTACAGCCACATGTCGTGGACAGAATTATGACTGAAACAGCGCAAGACGAGTCCTTGTACCGACGCGGGGTCTTTGAGCCAAGACGCGATTTTATTCACATATCACTTTTAATACGGAGGAGTATTAAGTCTTTTCTTGGATTCATAGTTTTCTGGAATGAAAAGTAAATAACTCCAGTAACTTTTAATGAAAGGAAAACAGTAAATTGGTGCCTAGATATGATAGGTCTCAGTACCGCTCAAAGGATTTTGCATATCATCCAAGAGCGTGACTGCGCCATTGCTGATGGTTAAATATTATATCAGAACCATATAAGTACGATTTCATTTCAATTTTAATGAATTGTTAAATATCCTAAAGGATGTTCTTCAAAACAATGTAGTATTTTTATCATAAATGAACGCTGACTGACTGACATATCAAACTGCAGCCCAAACCACTGAACCTATAATCGTGAAATTTTTTTTTATGTGGTTTCCCTCAGGTCGGAGGCGAGCACTAAGAAGGTATTTTTCGAATTTTGACCTCTAAGTGGGTGAAAAGGCGTGAAATATGTTTCCGAAGGAACGTCGATAGAAGTCGAACCCGACGGCTTATCATCGTGACTTTTACTTTAATAAGACACACATAAAATGTATATTAGCCAATTTAAGGATTTTTCGAAATACATTTAAATGTGTTTTCAATTAGCTATCGATATCTATCGAATCCTTCGGGACAGAGAATGGTATTGACATCAAAATTTTGCTTACTTTTATACCCTAAAAGGAGTATTAGGATTTTTTTAAATTCGAGCCCCAAGCAGTAAAATGGGGCAAAATGTGTTTTTTATGGATCTTCTATATCTATGAAATAAAATTGGCTATCGTAGTGATTTTTACTTTAATTATTTACGTATACAAATGTATATAAAAGGACTCCAAGACGTTCCGAAATTCTTTAATTTAGTGGGTAAAAATTAGTCAAATGTGTTTTCGATTATTTCTCAATATCTATCAAACCTAAGATGTTAACAAAAGGGTAATATGTGTTTTCGATTTACAATCGATACTATATCGATCCCATTGATTTCTATATAGCGACGTGATTTTTGTTTAAAATTAATGCTTATCAAATTCCTGAAAAGTAATTTCACGAATTTTCAAAATTCTCCACGTAAGTAGGTGAAAAGTGGTGAAAAGTGTTTTCAAATGATCGTCGATATATAATCATGAATCCAGCGGGCTATTGTCGTTTTTTCACGTACAAGAGACACCAGTAAAGTAGTCTAAAATTTGAATCAAGGGTTTTTCGAAATTCGGTCTCTTAGGTGGTGAAAAGACCTGGAATGTGTTTTAGATAAATCTTTTATATAAATTGAACCCATCGAGGTATTCAGTTTATTTTGCTTCAGAATGATGATTAGGTAATTGGCCGATAAATGGTTTTAAGACTTCGAAAAATTCGAACTCCCAATAATACTGTACAGGGGTTAATTACGATTTTTAAAGAATGATCAATTTTGCTTCGACAGAACGAGCTATCGTGGGGTGTTATATTAAGATTTTTCGAGATTCGACACCTAAAGTGCTGAAAAAACATACAATTAGTTTTCTATAAGCCGATGATGCTTGTCTAACCAGTAAAGACTTTGAGGTGGTGTTCGCGTCAGAATGACGTTTGCCTAAGTGTTTAAAAAAGAAATGTAAGTTTTTTAATTTATAAGATAAGTTTATTACTAAGAAGAAAATTTAGTTTGTACACGCTCAAGCAGACGATCCGAAATCAAGCATAACCAGTGAGAATAAAATTATATAGGAATTTCGTCCTTTAGTTAAATCGAGGCGTATTGCTGTATTACCTCTCTGAGTCTTGGAAAGTAGTATTTTACTTTTAAATTTGGTTACCATTAATAATTTCGACTTCATGTTGCGCAGTTGTTCGTAGATCCGGTTTATTGTTCCGAAGGTTCTTGGCTCAAATTCCATTAAAGCTTTGCAGATGTGCAAATTTGACACAAATAATGCAAGACAGATTAAATCAGTGCAATTATATGAAGTCGTTCAAAAGTGGCAACAATGTATTATGTAGTCCACTATGCAGTCAAGTTTCTCGACAGCGTCATCCCACATATACCCCCTCACTAACTTCAAGGTTGAGGCACCAAATAATTCCTGCAAAACATCATCCCGCCAGCACAGTCTAATGGCACACACCTTCAATTGAACATTTTAAAAAACAGGTGTGTTATTGAAGGCATCAACACCAATGGTTGTGCTCGGGGAAAATCTGTCTTCATACCACGTAAACTGCGTACTTCATTCGACTACCCTCATACATTTAGAAGTCTGTAACTACCCCACAACATCAACTTTGCTGTGACTGTAAATAAGGCCCAGTTGAAGTCACTGTTAGTGGCTGGAACAAACTTATTAAGGGCCAATTTCTCAATGTCTGATTTTCTTCTGATTATCTTCCGATTACAATTTCACCAATGGTTAGCAACAATATCTGTTTCTAAAGCACTGATTAAGATAAATCAATGGATTAGAAGTCGGTAACCATTGGTTATCTTAATCATAAGAAGAGGTATTGATTACAGAGTTAAACAGGACTTTTAAAACAAACAAGATTATAAACAATGACAATTTTTAGGTTATGATGACAGATGATTTAAATTTCTTGTTTGAAGAAGATGATGATGAAGAAATAGTAGATTTCATAAACAGGCCAAGACTTTTTCAGGAACGCCCAAGTCACATGTAAATAGACGACCATGAATTTGTTATGCGATTGTGGCTGAGTAAAAATACTGTCCTAGCACTACTAGAAAAAATTGTACAGCTGGATGTGACCACAGACAGGTGTGTACTTATTTATTGCATGTTTTGTTTACATCCCATAAACTTTAGTATGTTCGGGTAAGTAATATTCTTTTGTAGGTTTTGTGAAAACATTTTATGGTTATGTCACATGCCTTTGATGTCTCTATAGTTCCATACATTACATTGCATAATTGGTTGGAAAACTATGTTAGATGTACGTAATATTACCTATCTTTGGTATTGGTAATAAAAAATATTTTTTTATTTCTTCTGAAAAAATAAAACCTACGACGGTCAAGGAATCTGGATTGAAAAGTTCTTAATATAAATTTGTAGATTTTTTACGTGTTTTTCGATACTTTTATATGTTATAATACCTATTGTAGGTTATGTTATTGTTACATAATTGTGTAGGTTGTATCACACATATAGGTTGCTCGATTAATAAAATTCTACTTCGATTTTCTTCCATGCATCTTCCTTATGCTTCCAAGTTACAGCGTCAGTTTTTTTTTTTTTTTTTTTTTTTTTTTTTTTTTTTTTTTTTTTTTTTTTTTTTTTTTTTTTTTTTTTTGTATTCTATGTTACGGGCGTATTTTTCAGCACAGAAACAAAATTTTCGGCACGCGGCCGCTTATTTTTTTCCTATACGTATACAAACACTGCTAACCAGCACAACTAAATAAACAAATAAAAGCTTTACTGCAGCCAATCACAAGCTTATATGTCATTGCATGGTTGCCACATTTACCTTAACTGATACTTAGCTAAACATAAGATTAAAGTACGTTGAGAAACACTTCAGATTTAATCACCACGTAATCAATAGGTTAAATATAATCATAGGATTAGCTAACCAAGGCTTTAATCAGACATTGAGAAACCGGCCCTAAGACTGCTTTTCGCGTGGACAGCTATAACTATTTATTCTGTTGCAGAGTTAACTCTACTAGCAGATTTGTCATTCTAACACTCGATGACTGTATGGTGTACAAAGAGGTTTTTCTATTACAGCAAATATTATCTGATGTGAGTAACATGCGAGCAAAGTCGCAGGCGCATTGCTATTTTATATATATATATATATATATATATATATATATATATATATATATATCGTAATAAAACTTCAGGTGACAGTTATCGAATCTGCGAATTGCTGCCGTTGAATGTAAAGAGCCATATTACAATAAATCAGTTTCAACATACAATACATACAATACAAATAACATCCGAACAATATTCTTGTCTTGCATATTTCGGCCCTTTTTTTTTTTTTTCCAAATACGACTCGATTTCATGTTGTGTATGTATCTCGTTGACTAAAGCATACTCTGCTTATTTATGGTTTTTCTATCATTTATTTAGTATTCTTTCACATTCATTTTGCAATGGAGTACATCCAAGCAACTAAATCCAGTTATGTACTCATATTGTACAGTTATTTCAAAGATGATGACCAGGCAGTTGTTACTTGTGAGTTTATAGATTCACTGAGTAGATAATATATTCAGTCTACTTATGAGCTAATTCTAATGTTCACGGGAGCACGGAGAGTTGTCAGAAAATATTCCTAGGACCTGTGTCCTAGCCAAGTGAAAGATCTGCTGTGAGGAAGGTTGGTACGACAAACGCCGAGTGAAGATGCAGTGGCGTGAGGCGTGTGGGCGGGCGGCAGCGCGGGAATTCAGTTTCGGTTCCCACAGCAACACTTGTCAATATTTGTCGCATCCTCCGTCTTTTGTGGAACCAATCCCTCCACCCCGCCCGCGACACAGCCAGGCCAACCCTGGGTAGCGCACAACTCCAGTGACGCAGCCAACTATAACAACTAGCAATATGTCCAGTTACTTACGTCATAGTCAGTACCAGTGCACTCACACACAATACTACATTTCTTGTCAATGTACTTTCCCTGAGTCTTTAAATGTTTGTTGTCCATTGAGTTTAGACCTGAAAAGCAAATATGTTCAGTTATGTTTACTGGTAATAACTCCCTGTCAGGTAAGTTCTTAAAGTACAACTTCTGAAACCCCCTGAGTAAATTAAAATTATTACACATTACAATATGTAAACTAGCCAAATAAACTGCGGTAATTCAGTTGCTTTATACACACACACACACACACACACACACACACACACACACACACACACACACACACACACACATATATATATATATATATATATAAACATTGTCGTGCAAATTTAACTTTTGTTTGCTATGCAGGCGAAAATAAATCGTTTCCGTTTGAAAACATTATAGTACAATCAGTGACGCACAAACAAAATTTTACATTTTCGGCATTTGTAGTCATTAATAGCGCACCTAGCAACGAAATGATATGATGAGCTCAACAAACAACTATGTAATGTAACTCTCTTCTAATTCTGTATAATAAAGTAAAGGAATGATGCGGTTTTCCTGCAAATTTATGTTCGTAAAGTATTAATGGGATTACAAGCAATGATTTTTATCGGTCTACAAACTCAAAAATAGCGAAGTGAAATAACTATAAGAAAAGTAAACCAATTTGACATAACATTATACACTTACAACTTCGTGTACATAACGGCCATAATTTCAATATCACTTACTAGTGCATCAAATACGTGATACGTTCTATAACATATTATCTCTGCGTGTAAGAGGAGCTCATACAGAATATACATGTCATAACATTCGTGTGCCCAGTGTAAAAATAAGACTCATATACTTTCAATTTCCGTCCTACACGAGGTGAAACAAACGCGGTCGTTTAAAACGTTACAAATGTCACAAGGTTGGCCAACCTGCAAGTGGTAACATCAATACGAACACATGTTTCAATACGCAATTACATTAAGAGAGAGAGTTAGACAAGTTTATTGTATTATCAATTTTTGAGCCGAAACGTTTATTTGTATTGCATTATCGACATTTCTCTTCGACAAAGCATAGCATATATTCAATGTTAACTGTATGACATTAATAATAATGGAATCTTTCATGCGGAATTCCTGCAAGAGAATTAATGAAACTAAACCAATAACACTTTTGCAATGATTCGGCAAGATAAATTAATGAAAGATTCCATTGTTATTATTGTCAAGCAGATTATTTTTGTTTAGTAACGTGCTAGATATGTTTGTTTAGTAACGTGCTAGATACGTTTGTTTAGTAACGTGCTAGATATGTTTGTTTAGTAACGTGCTAGATACGTTTGTTTAGTAACGTGCTAGATATGTTTGTTTAGTAACGTGCTAGATACGTTTGTTTAGTAACGTGCTAGATATGTTTGTTTAGTAACGTGCTAGATACGTTTGTTTAGTAACGTGCTAGATATGTTTGTTTAGTAACATGATAGATATGTTTGTTTAGTAACGTGCTAGATATGTTTGATTAGTAACGTGCTGGATATGTTTGTTTAGTAACGTGCTGGATATGTTTGTTTAGTAATGTGCTAGATACGTTTGTTTAGTAATGTGCTACATATGTTTGTTTAGTAACGTGCTAGATATGTTTGTTTAGTAACGTGCTAGATACGTTTGTTTAGTAATGTGCCGGTTATGTTTATTTAGTAACGTGCTAAATACAATTTTTAGTAACGTGACCAGGTTTCGTCGATCAACAGATTAGAATAAACGTCTGCAGGGTTTCAAATATTAATACGCCTGTTTATTTCATACATAAGTTAAATATTGCATTAAAAGCAACTACAACTTATATTCGTTCAGTTCTTCTTTTATCAATGTTTTAAACACTGTACATGCAGATCAGCTTCTTTGTGGATTTCGTTATATAAACTGTTGACTATATTAATTTTTGTTTACAGTTCTATTTAGTGTGCTAACAACAGCAGGATCACCCAAGTGGAACAAGAAGCCACGCGAGTAAGTTCCTGGACTTTTGAAAACTCACTCCGGTTTCTGTGTGAACGTTTTGAGTTGAAATGTACACACTTTGAGTTGCTTATGATGCGAATTATAATTATTTTCCTTTTTTTACATTTAAGATACCTATTATTGCCTGTTTTGAAGATAATAAGAAATTAAAGGAAGTAAATGTATGTTACATAATAATTATCACAGGATTTATTGTCATAGAGGAAAATTTGTTCTACATGTACTTATATTCGGATCCCTCTAAACTAAATTCTTGTGTACGCCAATTATATTGGGCGTATGTGTGTATACATAAGTCATTTATTTAACTATTTATATGTTCATTTCGTTACTTATACTTAGTTATTGAATTATTTATTACAATTATATTACCTTTGTGTAGTTTCTCAGGATTTAGGCGAGCAGTAAGAAGGGATTTTTGAATTTTCCGATTAACAGTCGATATTTATCGGATTTTAGAGACATGGTTGATTTTGGTTTTAGATTATGATTACGTAATATTCTAAAAGTATTTCAGGATAGTTCGAATAATGATACCTAAGAAAGAAAAGGGAGAAATTTGTTTCTTGTAATTAGTCTATGTTAGTGATGGTCATTTCAGTACGAAGCTCATACGAATATAAAGTACATGAAACAATTTTAATGTATTTTTGAAATTTCACGTTCATGCTTACGTTAACATCCTACAAGCGTGTCTACGTATTTTGGAGAGTTGTTTCCAAAGAGTAATAAAGGTGATGGATTTTATTTTCGATTAACTATTGAAATATATCGATCGAATTGACCTTATTGTTTACAACATAATTTGCTCTTAGGAATTTTCTTACTTAAAAACCCAAAAATAAATTTAATGATGTTTAGAAGTTCAAGATATAGGGTGAGGTAAGTGATTTAAAATATCGTAAAATATGTTTTATATGTAGTTCTATCGCAATTGATTATTTGTAAGGTTTTCAGTTCAATAGGACAGCCATTGATAAGTAAAAATATAATTTACGTTTTCTTTAATTATATTTCTGAAGAGGTAAGAATATCGTAAAATGTGTTTTCGACAGATCATCAATTGCTATCGAACCAGTTGAGATAAAGAGTGGCTTTAAGTGACGAATCGGTATACAGTAAAACATGATTTTTCACAATTGTCCAATTTTCAAGTTTCAAGTTTCAAGTTTCAGGGTGTTAAACGATGAAATTAGTTTTCAATTATTCGTCCTGAACTTGGCTATCATCGTGATTTTCCCTTTAAATGGATGAATATACGTAATATGTGTTTCATATTTATCCATAATATTCGTATAGTCATTGTAAATATCGAGGTGATGCTTATTTCCGAACGATGCTTACGCAGATACTCAAAACGTTGTATAATATTTCTTTACTGGAAGAACATTTCGCAATCCTTCTTTCCGTAATGCTTTACAATCACGATGTTCAAGGGGCGCTGTATTAATTTTATTTTTTATTTAAAGAGTATTGCCCACCACGGCATTTATTGCCGAATAATTTGAATGTTGTAAAAAGCTTAATTTTTCCTAAATGTAAGAACAATATTAGGGGAGAATTTTCTCAACTGTCCTCACTAATTAGCATAGATCTCCACCTACCCCCTACAAAGCCTAAAAAACGTTAGTGAACGCAGATTTTGGCAAACTCATTTATATCTCCTCAACCACTGAAACTATTAACACGTCCTTTCTGTTGTTATAAACCCTTACATTATTTAAATGTAGTATAAAGTTTGTTCTACACAGTTTTGCGATGAAATTAGTATTTTAAGAGTAATGCTAGGATATGTACGAAATAAAATACACACGTTTATTTTAGTTATTTGCATTTACAACTTTTATAAACAACTGCATATTGGTGTGATTCCTCTACAAATTGCAGCATTTTGCTGTACTTAATTACATAAGATATTATTTTATTTAATTTATTCCTTCGGGCGAAAATGGTTGTCAGTCTGTTGACGTACCAAAAAAACTAATGTTTCGGGTTGTTCTTGGTTTAGAGGATTTACATCAGAGAAAGCGTGGTAAAATAGAAAAAAAAATTTACAACATCAAATGTAAGATAATTGTGTATAGGTTTTTGTACGATGACTAGCAGTGCGCCCGTGGCTTTGCTCACATGTGTTACTCACAGCAGATAATATTTGCTTTAATTGAAAGACATCTTTGCACACCAGATAGATAGTTCAGTCATCAAGTGTTAGATAGACAAAGCTGCTAGTCGAGTTAACTCGGCAGCAGGATAAGTAGCTATTGCTGTCCACGCGAGAAGAAGTCTTAAGTTTCTCCCTGCAACTAACAGCCACTTCAACAAGGCCTTATTTATAGTCACTGCAAAGTTGACGTTGTGGGGTGGTGACAGACTGTTAAATGTAAGAAAGTAATCGAATGAAATACACAGTTTACGTATTTTGGCGGGATAATGTTTTGCAGAAATATAAACTTATTTGGTGCCTCAACCATGAGGTTAGTGAGATGGTATACGTGGGATGATGCTATCGAGGAAATTTAGTGGATAGTGGACTGCATAATACATTGTTGCTACTTTTGAACGACTTCATCCAAATTGCACTAATTTAGTCTGTCTCGCAGTGTTTGTGTGTCAGAACTGCACATCTGCACAGCTTTAATGGAATCTGAGCCAAGAACCTTCTGAACAATATACCAGAGCCACAAACAGCTGCGCCACATAACGTATAAATTATTCGTAGTTTCCTAGGCTCATAGCATTTATTCAAGAACACGTAGAACTAAACTCCTGTATAATTTATTATTCGACTGGACTCACTTCCTTTACAAGTTTTCTGCCTGGAAAATTTTCAAACTAAGTTTCATTCTTAATTATTAGGTTATCATATAAAATAAAATAAAAACTTGCATAACTTTTTAGGTACTTAAGTACGTATCATTCTGACTGACACAAATACCACCTCAATATCTCTACTTGTTAGATAAGTATCATTGGTCGATAGAAGAAAAATGTTATCCCTTTTGCCCCTTTAGGTATTGAATTTCGACAAATTTTAATTTCACGCCTTAAATATTTGTTCAAGTATCCAAGTGAAGTGCAAATGACGACGGTAGCTCATTCAGTCGAAGCGAAAAAGATTATTCATTAAAAATCGCATATATCCCCTATAAGAACTTAGAGCTCGTATTTTGAAAAATCATAAAACTTTTTTTGCTGCCACTTACCTGATCATTAGCCTAAAGCAAAAATAAAATTGATATCTCGATGGGTTCTATACATATATGGATGATTTATCAAAAACATATTCCAGATCTTCTCACCTCCTGGCTGCTTTAGTGACGTCTCTTGGGCGTGAAACACATGACAATTGCCCGCTGGGTTCAAGACACAGCGACGATCAATAGAAACACATGACAATTGCCCGCTGGGTTCAAGACACAGCGACGATCAATAGAAACACATGACAATTGCCCGCTGGGTTCAAGACACAGCGACGATCAATAGAAACACATGACAA
>PNEQ01014259.1:0-25570 GCA_003012365.1 Medauroidea extradentata
AGCGACGTCACCCTTGCTGTATAGTGTGTGGGACATTAACATGTCAATAAATGGGTGAGACGCGCACCGTAACGTATTACGATCTTGTTAATTGTGACACCCGACATACCCACATTCAGGCCTTCTACCATCACGGGCCTAGAGACGACATAATCAGGTGTCTGCACTGTCCAGCGCAGTGCTCGAAATCCCGTGTAACTCCCTATATTAAATAAGGGGCAGTTACACCATGTTGTTTTTTGTTTTAGTGTCTTGTCGTCCGTCTTGTCGTGTGGTGTCCTCCATCTTGTTTTTGGCTGTCACTTGTAGACAGGGAATTTTATTTCCACGCTATGTTTGTTTACATCTGTGGCTGCTAGGTGGCGCTAGTGTCGCCACATTTCCATGGTTGGCTGCTAGGCGGCACTGCCATATTTGTTCCTGGATGGGTGCTGCCGTGTTGGTTCCAATGTTTACATCGTCGTGTGATAAACTGCTTCATTGTCGCTGTTACTGTCAAGGGTGAATTCCTGTGTGTTTGTGTATGAGGAAATTTACTGTATGATTTTTTACTGCGCATACGCTAAAAAAATATATCGCTGGGGGGTTGAATTTAGAATTGCAATCTTTGTGTCAGTAGACATACGCTCTAGCCGACTGAAATACGAATGTAGTCGTGAAAAATTGAAATAGAGGTGTAGTATACAAAAAATTATAATTTTTTTCTTTTACCATGTATACAAAGCTATAAGAGAAATACTTTTTTTCAATATACCTAAGCTTAATGTATTTTTTCGTACATATTTTTATAATGTAAAGTTAAAAATAACTTTTAGTCACAGCTATGCTAACTTTTTCATATGCACAGATTTTTTAATTCCAATATTATATTGCTATTCAATAAATAAACATAGCTATGACATTTATCAGGTAAATATTTTTACAGTGTAAAGTTAAATACATCTTATAGTCATAGTATTGTGACATCTCACTGTCTCTTTCATGCCACAGATTTGATTTGAATTATTTTATTGGCCAGACACCCAGGACTAATATTGTTTTACTGTAACATGTTTTCTTGTAACTATAATTTAGTATCTTTGGCTTAAATAATAACATTGTTTTGATATTGCACTAATGCACCCAATTTGTCAACCAGCCAAGTGTTTTACTCAGTTAATACTTCTTCTTAGACACGAAACAGTGTGTATATTTAGTTTTTTCCCTTTCTTTCAAAAAATTCTCAGCAAAGCCCTAGACTGATCTGAAGTGTAATGGTTGGACCTATTCAAGATTTAAAGATTATTTCTCCGTAACGTCTGCAAGCAACATCGATATTCCACAGAGGTGCGTTCTGAAGCTCTTTTTCCATCAGGGATCTTTGCCCTATACCGAAGGCTGTAAGAAGTCATTTTATGGTATGTAGAAAGCCTGCATTAATCATCATGGAGTCATCATATCATCTCTAGTCAAGCTACCACAATCCCACGGCATCTTAGAATATTACATTAAGTTTGCTGGAATATATATATTTTTCACCCACCACAAGACCCTACTAACCAACGAACTTCTGCCGAAAAAAATTAATAAAGAACACTTCAAATTTAAAAGCAATTCATTACATGCTGACTTGGCTGGTTATTTTGTTTATCCTAGTAATCATTACATACGGTTTAAAAACTATACATGTATTTTGGAATTCATACACACATGTCGGGTACATGTTATCCACAGCATTGATAACGTACGTGTACCGGCGTTATTTACATGATGCCTGTGAGAAGCCAGACACTACAGATTGGCTTGCCGAACATGTGGGGCCGTAAATTTTTGCCAGCAACAAAACTGTTGTTATAACTTGCTATCTCAAAAAGGGGTTAAATATGGCATTAACCAATATAAGTTTGTACTTTGTAAGTGTATAACAATACATAACCCCAAAATGGAACACACGTAAAAAAAACGTAAAAGAAAAGTCCGAACTATCATCCAATTTCAGAATGTTCATTCTATTCACGAACTAGGAAATAATAAATTTGGAGTCAATTGTTGCTCTTAATCATGCAGTACATAGATAGCACTGTAATAATAACTGTACTGTCACATAGCACACAGAGAAGACAACCACACTGCTTTGCCTTACACAAGTACACTGCAATTGTTACGTTGTTTTAAACATGGAGAATACC
This sequence comes from Medauroidea extradentata, assembly GCA_003012365.1. Classification (NCBI taxonomy): domain Eukaryota; kingdom Metazoa; phylum Arthropoda; class Insecta; order Phasmatodea; family Phasmatidae; genus Medauroidea; species Medauroidea extradentata. The sequence goes on from PNEQ01014259.1 coordinate 2,169, forward strand.
AAACAAATGACGAGCGAAACACTCACCACATTTCAGAGGTTACTGAAGACGTAGTTTCCATGGCACATAATAACAGCGATGCTTTACATACACCGACTACACACACCACTGCTACGGGATGTATTGAAAAAGCAGATTTCTTACAAATAACGCGTCACTTATTACATAAGACTCAAGTTGCACTGCAGAGCTCTGTTGAACGTTCGCACAACTCATTACAGAATACGTTACGGGTTGAAATTCATAGTTCACAAGACACGTTGCGGGAAGAAATTCCAGACAAGTTTCAATAACTGAACGACACTTTAAATGGTCGCGTGTCACGGTTGAAAACGAAACCAAAGCGATAGCTGAACTGTTACATGATCTTTGAAAGAACTGTGCAATGGGAGTGCATGTCCAAGAAACTGAATCCAGTCTTGAACTGTTACAGTTGACAATCGCCGAAAGTGACGTACGAGTAAAATGTGTTGAGAACCACCTCAACGACATGGAAGGTGTAATCGAAAATAACGTTGTCGAATTAAGAAAACAGATTCAACAAACCCATAAAATGTTCAGAAGTCCCAACGGCACAAAAGTTGTGGTCAATAAGAGGGTGGCCACCGTGTTATTTTCATGAATTGGGGAGTTTTAAAGTGTGGTTTCTTCAAGGGGTAAAGATCTCGATAAAACTAATCATTGTGCGCAGAATTGTAATTTATCTCCACGTGGTTCCCGATATTTTGTCTACAAGCCATTTTAAAAACCGATTTTCAAGGGTTAATATCACCCTTAAAAATAGCGCTAGGCGAAAATTGCTTTATGTAACGATACCTAATCTTTTTATAAGGAGTCACAATCTCACCATTTGTACCTATGTAAAAACATGTTAAGTACAACCTTTCACGACGACACTCGTAGCTCAGTCGGCTAGAGTTTGCTGCTGGCACAAATATTGCAAGTTCAAATCCAACACCCGGCGATAGATTTTTGTATAGACCAGTAAAAAATCACAAGTTTTATTTCCTCATATACAAACACATACGAATTCACCCTTAACAGTAACAGCGACACTAGAACTGTCTAGCAAACGGTGACGTAAACATTGAAACAACCATGACAGCACCTATCCAGCACCAAACATGGCGGATGCTGACTGCATCACCGCCTAGCAGCCAACGATGGAAATGTGGCGAAACCAGCACCACCTAGCAGCCACCGATGTAAACAAACATAGGATGGAAAAAAATTCCCAGTCAACAAGTGATAGCCGAAAACAAGATGGAGGACGTAACAAAAAAACATGGCGGCAGCTGCTCTATAGCCCCTAGCTCCTGTGCGAGTCCATTTCCTACTACTAACACAAAGTGTTGGCTTTAAAGAGAAAAATAACTTATTTTGAAAATCAGAATGTGTCAATTATCAATTGGAGACAAGATAAATAATCCGTCTATCTGTAATAAAAATTTCTAGAGTGCAATATTTAATGGCATAATTTAATGAGGTTCAAAATTTTCTTTGTTTTGTTGTATACAGCTTCTTGCCCAACTATGGCTTACTTGTACCTGCCTACATTCTTAAACGCTCACTTAAAATTTTTAATAAGTGTACATCTGCTGACAGATGCGTTTAAACACCCATTTATACCATATAGACATTATCGCCTAGTTAACAATTGTACTACTTATTCCGTCATTGTAGCACACTTTTATCGGAACAACTTGATTAGAAACATGAACTGAGTTTTGTCTAGACTTGAACAAAGGAAGATATTTAAAGTGACTTCTGCTGTAGAAGAGTATTTTTTGTTTTTTGACGAGATGATGTCATGGCTCCGAAGCGAACAAGTTAAATGAATTATACACTGCATCTATATATATTCAAATTTAAGTAAGACCTTTCTTTTCCAAACATGTGAAATAATTTCTAACTGACTAACATGTTATGAAAGGTGCACCCCGTGCCTAAAACACATATATAATGATAAATATAATCGTTAAGTATGGTGATGTCAAAAACTTTAGACATGCTCCGTAAAATGTGATAGAACGGTTAGTTATGAAACAGATTTTTGTACACGTCTGATAATCAAGGCAAAACAAAACAAATATCAATTTTTGGCAACTTTAACTCACTTTCAGAATCCTCTTTCTTCCCCCAACCAATGACTGTGCAGATCGTGCCTGGAGGAAGTTCGTGGTCAGTTGGTGGCAAGCAAACTGGCAGCAAGTGATCGTGGAATGTCACGTGTGATTTGAGCTGGAAATTAAAATACAATTGTATACTTTTTTACTTAGGAAAGATACTTTAATTTAGGTCTAAAGGCATAGTTATGTGAATTTTGAATTGCATGTTTTTTCCCACACTTATATCAACTACAGTAGACATTTCTGTGAAGAAAATATTAGTGTCTGATTATTGTATCGCTGACCGTAGTAAAACACTACTCCAGTTGAATATTCCCGTTGTTTACGACTTCAGGTAGAACCAACACGAATGGAAGGAGATCACATTCAATAAAAATATTCAAAGTAATCAATTGTTAACTCATACTGACCTGAAAAAGTGCCACATCGTTGTCATGCGCCACTCGCAAGTTGTAGTTGGGATGTGGGACGACTCGACGAACTTTCATTTTCTGACCAAAGTATGAATGTGAGTGACGCCTTGTTATTCCAAGCTGTATGGTCCAGCCCGAAGGGTCAGAAAGGCTAGAATAATTTCATCAAATAATGCAACAATCGGATAAAAATGTAGAAAATTTTTAATTCACAGATACAACGCAAATTACTTCTAACAAAACAGTCAAAAATTGTGTGTAATGACATATATTTAGAATAAAAACTCGCGAAAATCTTTAGTACGAATGTAGTTTTCAAAGCGCTCTAGTATGTTTCACGTTATATGACTGAACGAAGAGAACTTGAGACGGTTGAAACGATTGCCTAGAGATGAATAACAAACGATCAGTGCCGGCATATCAGGATTCACATTGGCCCGGTTAAGGTCATGCGCTCTTGTTTTTTTTTTTTTTTTTTTTTTAGCGATATTAATTTTTTATATCAAAACGAGAGATGATATAAAAAAATCAGTTTGACAGTTTTGTTTCAAATCGTCTTCTCCATGTTGGCTGGATTTTTTCAAGGCAGTAAAAAATTTAGTTTTAGATAATTATTTAACTAACGAAATTCTGGTTAGTAACTTTTTAGTCGAAGTCGTATACATTTTTCTTTAAAAAAAAAACGTACTATGGCAACAATTATTTTAAACAAATTTGCCAAACAGAATTATATGTCTACTACCGTTTGATCTTTAAAAAAATAACTATCGCAAAATCAGCAGAAAAAAAAAAGCACGTACTTAAAAGAGGAAACTCGAATAACGGAATAAGAACATCGAACATGTAGATACCACACAGGAATGAAGCAAAAGTCAACATTTTCCCGCGGTAAATAACTCTCTACAAATAATATATCTCAAATATCGTCTTCCAACTACCGAGCAAGTAAAGCATTACCTTATTTCCTTTCTACAAAATTTATTTCTGGCCGTGTTGTTTTCGTACACTATTTGTAACAAGTGATTGAGTGAGCGAGGGGATTTTGGTCTGCTATACTGTCAAGTTAACTGTGATTATGGGAAAGATGTGAAATACAGAAGGTCAGACGGTTCCCATCTCCCCCTCGCCATCCAGATTCGAAGTGCTTGGTGTCTATGGGAGATGCAAAGCAACGCTAGGAGCAGCATTGTCGCACCTTGCAGACGGCCGGAATGCTGATAGAAACTTTTTTTTTTTTTCGTATGCGTGGCAATGCAAACGCGAGTTTATTTTCATTTTTTAAGGACTCGTGTGGATAAATACAGGCTTAAAATAATGTATATATAACTGATATTGAACACGACGTACTATTTAATGCAAAACATGTAATAAGTAGTTTAATATATCTCCCATTATTCATTGAAGTGTGTGTTAGAAGCGACGCGGGATAAAGCCACACGGAGAGAAATAAAGTTCCCGCCTCCCTGCCCGACTCTTACTACACAACTCTACTAACAACCTGGATCTTCCTACTTTTCCAGTGCCATTTTTATTTTTAATGCATGTAACTGCTAAGTGGTTACACTCATATTCTTTCGAGAGGGTTTTTATGGTGCTATGCCGGTTTTTCCCTGTCTTCTTAGAGTATGGCTTAGCTATAGGTAGGCTACACTCAGGGAGGTAGACATGGCACCAATCGCGGCCATGTCTGCCCAATCCCTCTTTGCCACGATGCATGCCTCCTCTGCATGAAACTTCCTCCATGTAGGCGTATGTTTCTCGCTTATTATATTTTTCTCTGCAATTCTCTGTCAGTAGTTAACTATACATTATTAAGATATTATTTTTAATGTTAAGTAATTTACGTAAAGTAAACTTCCAGATTTCTTCATTGGCAGGACACTTCATTATTATAGAGTAAATATTTGTATGTCATTTGCCTGAATAGTATTCGATTGTTGATAAGTTAAGTTGACGAGTTATTGCGGCTGCGCGGACACAGGTCAATACACGTGAGACGGTCACGGTGTACTGGTTGGTGCTAGATTTCTGTCATTTATAACTCGCGATACGTCATTGGCAGCAGCGGAATAGGGTGCGAGTTTTGGCGGCCCGCCACGGGGTTGCCGTACCCTCCCAAGCGTTCGCTGAATTTTTTTGCCCGAGAATCCACGTCAGCGGAAGAGAAACATAAATAAGAGTCAAAGGTGTAAGGGAGGATTTCGGATAAATGACCAACGGTCTTTTGGCCGCGCACGACTAGATAGTTCCTTACGCAGTTGAACGTGCATCAGCAATTGTAGTGAATTGGTTTTAAAGAATTGATGTGCCTAAGGACTTCAGACGAAGAGGGAATAAATCGGACTTTTGCACGCACTTTTGCAGGGAGGAACTGAAGCAAAGACATAGTACAGGCTCGTCCAGAGGCGTGCCATCAGGGCATACAACAATATTGGGGTATCTCCTTCTCCGACGCCAGTTTGTATGTATATATATATATATATATATATATATATATATATATATATATATATATATATAACTTTTATATTAATTTTTCATCCATAATAAAAGTTTAAACACATAAATACATGAATAATAACAATAAACCAAAACTTAGTTAAGTCCACCAAATATTTTGACATCTACCAAGTGTGCCATGCGAAATAGGCCTATGTCATTGATGTAAAACACCCAAATACTAAATATATATAGCTTATTGTTTATTATTCCACCATTTGCGACTAATGCAGTTCTACGACACATATTTTTAACAAATACAACAATTTAAAAACAATATGTAAGCCCAAACATTTACGTTTGTATATATATATATATATATATATATATATATATATATATATATATATACAAATATATACATACATATATGTATACACACACACACCATAACTTACGGTATGGGTTACACAGTAATAATTTCAAATATCCATTCGGAGAGCAGAAAATTACCAGATAAGATGTAAAAAATGAAAGAAAAACATAACTACAGTTAAATATGAGATAGGACAAATATAATTAAGTATAACTTTCTAATGGAAGACAAGAAGGTGCTAGGTACGCTGTGGGACAAACTTTACTGTATCTCTGGTTAGGGATGACAAGCACGTTAGTGTTTGATGTCGGCACGTGAATGTGGTTTGACAGCCAATAGCGAAAAAATAAAAAGTAAGAGATTCATTTTTTCTATTATGTATAACTGTGGTCTATGATATTCATGCATTACAAACATGCCAGAAGCAACATTTTAAGTATACAAAACAAATCACTTTCGATGACTGCCGACAAATACAGAAGTTTACATAAGCGAAATTGTCAATTGGTTTATGAAATCAGACTAAAACAGTGCCTGAAATTACGTATTCGATAAGCTGTTAATGTTATGAACGAGGGGTATTGACAAACAAGTGTAATAATCAGAACATTTATAAAAAATTATTTATGGTCACTGTTACTTCAGTATCTAATTTTATATAATAAAACAAATAATTAGTTTAGTGTAGTTCCTTCTATTGCAGAATTCGGGATGGGGAAGGGGAAAGCTTTTCAATATTTGTCTCGTAACTGTTTGCGTATGGTCTTCCCACCATCTTGGTTTCTGTCCGTTTTCTTGATTTCTGGCTACTCTTAAGGCTCCATCCTCCATCTTGTTTTTTATATTTATATAGTTTACCTCAGTAGTTACTAATCGTCTCCTAGGTGGCGTTGATTATTAAGACTTTGGCTAGTATTTACTCCAATCGTACTGGTTCCAGTGTCGTCTTCTAGATAGCATTGTTGTTGTATGTACTAATCGATCAGTCCGTCTCCATTTCCAAGTCTCGTCGTAAGGAGTGCTACCCTACTTAACCTAAGCTCATCCAACGTAACCCATGTGCGGTGCTAATTGGGGTGCCTGTGGAACTAATTGCGGTGTCTGCGGTGTTAATTGCGGTGCCTGCAGTGCTGATTGCAGTGCCTGCGGTGATTATTGCGATGCCTGCGGTGCTAATTCCTGTGCGTGCGGTGCTAATTGCAGAACATTCATAATCGTGTGTGATGTCTTCATAGAAAATATTTGTGATTACTGCTTACGTTGTGGTCGAGGTTCTAGTTTTATTCTACTACCACATCAAATTTCTAATCTTGTCTCCATTCATCCTTTGACCTAACACTTTTTCCCGTTGTATGTATGTCCTGTATTACTTTCTAAACTAGTCTACCGCTTTTCAGTATTTTTATTTCTCCCTTTCTCTCTCTCTCTCTCCACCCTGCTCCTCTCTCCCTCCACCCTGCACATCTCTACCTCAACACTTATTTCCTCTATTTCTTCATCCTCCCCCCCCCACTCTCTCTCTCTCTCTCTCTCCACAATCCTCTCTCTCTCCCTAATGAATTTGCATGTTACTATTTGGGTAACTGAGTCAGACCTCAAAGACTTTTTTCTTGTTTTTTAAGTATTTGACTTGATTAATATTTTTGTACGTTGAATTTTGGTATGCGGTTTCTAGTGTTGCACAGTAACTATTGGTACTTTTGTTTAAGTAATTTTCTTATATGTAGATGTTTGTGTACAATATGTTATTTATTTTATTTATTTAATTTTTTATCGTATATGACCTAATCTCCTAAAAAAGGACGTGTCTAACTTTGTCACCGTTCTTCCTTTAAACTAACACTTGTTTTCCCTTGTATGTATGACGGGTATTACTTTTTAAAACTTGTGTACAGCATTTAAGTATTTTTGTCGCGTTTTTGGCTTTACATATTTACATGTGCAAGATCCTCTCTCTCTCCGCCCTCTATCCCTTTACCCTCCTCTCTACCCTCCTCTCTCTACCCTCCTTTCTCTACCCTCCTCTCTGTACCCTCCTCTCTCTGCCCTCTTTTCTCTCTCCCTATCACTCCACCCTTCTCTCTCTCCACCCTCCTCTCCTCCTCCCTCCTCCTCTTTTATGCACTAACTCCATCTTTTACGACACTTATTATAGTACTGTAATTTTTTTTACTCATTAATTTTGCATTGGGAAACTTGTTTACAAAAATACAACCCAATTTACATTTTTAAGAATTTCACTGCGAAAATTTGTTATTTTGTGTTCATTTCTATTCAATAACAGTCTCGAGCTCTTGTGAGACATCGGGTATACTGTATATCGGCAACTGTTCTGCGTGGTGCGGTAATGTTGCTTAAACAGTTTCGCGATGTAGTCTTGGCGAGTCTCGTGACTTCTTCGCTTGCCTTCTCGTTACTGCTAATTCTTGTAGCTGCTATTAGTGTACCAAGCTTTGCTTCGTTGCAATTATCTAGCAGTATGGGTGTTGTAATAGGTACTAGACTTTGTCAGATAGTCTCATTTCAGCTTCTTGTGCGGATCTTCTCGGTGTAGTCAGGATGTAAGACACTGTCGGGAGGAATGTTTCATCACATTACTATAACACAGAACATTTTTTTCTAAGGAAATATTATGCTATAGTGTTAAACTTTAAATAGTGTATGTATAATGAACACGTCTTACCTTTATTCAGAGTATCCATGTGGTAGAGTGTTTACTCCTTCTTCGCACACACATCGCTAGTCGTCTAGCGAAATAAGCGCCAATGTGTTGCTACACTCGGAATATAGTTGCTTCTTCCGTGATCTTATACTATGTACAGTTACTCACATAGTCTTCTCTCTGTTTAGAGCACTGATGTAGTCCTGGAACGTAATTTTCTCTTTGATCACATATGTCTGGATTCCTTTAGCCTTTTTACATACTTTCTCACAGCACCTGTTGGCATACATCTTTGCACGCAGTCCAATAAACTCAGTCATAGGCACACCGTTACATTCGTCTTTAACTTTACCTATAACCTTTTTGTTTTGAGCCTAGTAGCATCGATGGTCGACAGGATAGGCTGATGTATCGAATTCATTCCGGAAGTCAGGTTCGGTGAACATGTCTTTATAAAAGTCGCCTGTTCGTATTTCGTAGATGAAACTGTCAGTGTCCACGTAGGCCAGCTGCAATTCATCACCATACTTAGCCTTCATTTTATATCATAATGGAATCGGTATATGAGCGTCTTCGACAGGTCAAGTACAGTAAGGCCGGCATAGATGGGCTTATCGAACAAGATTGTTTCATGCTCAAGTTTCACAAGCGACAGGTTTTCTGAGTTAATTATTCTGTCTTTGAAGGCATGTTTACCAACCAGTTTCTTGAGTCGTTTTTTATTACACACAATACTCATTCTTTGTCTGTTGCGCTTGTTTTCCATGTGCTTCCCATGGACCGTGTTGTTGGCCAGCTTGTAAAACTCATTTGGTGCTGCTGCACACCTAGCTGTATTCAGTTGGATGTATATCTCTAGCCAGGCACTTTGCTCAAACTTCAACACACTGTGAATTTGGTTTACCTTAAGGCCATGTCTAACAACTTGTTTGAGCATGATATAGTGAACGATTTAATTCTTATCTACCAATGTAGTCATCAGTTTCTTCTGTGATGATCCCGGAGGACATTCGTTTATCAGCAGAAATGGTAGATATTTGTGTTCCTTGTATAGTTCAGGAGGATACATTACATCACATTCAATTATGTATTCCACAGGGGAGGTGTCCGGCACACTCATGATGTCTAGGTCTGTACTGGACCACATGAAATTTCTTATTGGTAGAAGCAGATTCATAGCCCAACCATATAAGTTATTAGCATACAGGTACTTTAGATATGTTGCTGGCTGCATAGGATTGTAATTATCACCATCATACTTGTTGTTAGAAACACAGTGTCGCTTCACACACTGGGACACACCCCCTCGAATGCCTCTCTCGAGGAACAAGTACATGTTATAATCTGTCAGAAGTTCGAGCTTCACTACTGTTGCCTTGAGCATAGCGTCGAATGCATATCCGGGTAAACTTACATAATGCACACAGAACAGTTCGTAAGTTTCTAGGAGAGGCTGCGAAAGTTTTCAAACACATCGGCAAGTAGGAGAACGTATGTTTCCAAGTCTCTGTCTGAGTAAGCCTTCAGTGTTAAACGAGCGAATTTCTCCCACTCAGCCTGTGCATGTTCGTAGTCTGAATCACTTATGTATGAATCTGTCAGTCGATTATAGAACTTCTCCTATGGTAGTAGCGTTGTATCTTCTAATCTTTAGATATTGTCGATGCAGTCGTAAGGAAACTCTCCCTTACACTAACTAATTCAAACTCGTCAGTACTGAAGAATTTCTTAGTGCTCCAGAATTTTGTTGCAGACAGATTTCCTACTAATGCTGCTAGGCTGCTGGCCATGAAACGAAAACTGTCGATAAATTGTATGGTGAACTTGCTACCGAGTAATTTTTCAAATGTAATAATTTTTTTCCCTTCGTTGTGTGGGATGATGACAATGTCCTTGCTGTCGTATGCCATTTCTCTGAAGATTAAATTTTCATAGTATGCTAGTTTGTGAAAAATAAGAGGAAGATTCTTCGGACGTCTTCTGAGCAGATTACAGTGGTTATAGGCCGCACCAATGTATTATCCACTAAAGTGACTATGGTCATGCACCTTCACGTTGTATTTACTGAAGGTCCCACTATAGTGACGTGTGTTAGACTGGAGATATGCTGCTGCATTTTGTGCATGTGTTAGTGGAAATATCTGTAATGAAATGTCATTGATCATCTTGACCTTCCTACCTATCTCAACATTTTCTTCTATGTAAATCTTAGGTGCATCTGATCCTGTGTAGATAGGTTCTTGATGCATCATTGTCAATTTGCACAAAAATACAGACGCTATATGCTTCATGCTTCTGGTATGCCATGATAAATGCCCTCTGAGGATCAGGTAGACAGGCCTAGATTGGTATCAATGCATCTTCAAAATCAGAGTACACAACAATCGGTAGTTTATTCTGTTGTTGAATGTTCTTGAAACATAGCATTGGAGGCTACCCACCAGGTCCTAACTGAGGCATATCAGCACGAAGTGGTGCATTGCTCATGAAATATTTCCTGCGTTCAGTCAGACACTGCAAACTATCCAGTCAAGATGCTCGTTGCTGATCGTCAAAGTGTACCAGACATCTCTTGCAGATATGTACTTTACCACGATGTGCTCTCTTCTGAGAACGGACGAGTCGAGAGAAAATTTAAATGTAACAGTAGTGATTCTTGTCTTCATCTGTCAAAAACAGCAAGTTGATATCATCGACCTTTTCTTCGTCTATTACTCTGAGGGGGGGAACCATTTTCTGACTTCTTGTCCAGACAGTAAACATTCACTGATGTCTCAGGATTCTTCTTTTCGAAAGTACAGTGTTCTCTAACTGGTGTCGGGAAATTAATGACAGTAAAGTCGTATCTAGCTTGGGCATCATGATATCGCTCGTTTACTCTTTCAGGGTTATTTCCTTCGATAAACTTATCTAACATGGCCCATTTAAAACATTCATTAACATTATTTCTAGGATTAATGACTGCGCTTTTCGTTTTTATAGAATCTGGCAAGTCGATCCATGACGATGCCCTCAGTGGGTCGAGTTTATTAACTCGTAGCTGCAGACAGCTGACAGAGACGAGCGTCCATCCGGATCTTTTCTCAGAGTATTCACGTTCTTCAGTACACAATTTCAAAATACTTTCTAACACAGCATTTCCAATACCGTCTGCATTATAGACTGGCAGATTTTTGTCTTGAGCGCTCTTTTATCTGCTCCTTCATCAAATGGCGTTGGATTAGTAAAATCACATTCCACTACAATATTAAATTTAAGGGCTCCGTAGTTTTCCACTTCTTTTTTCAACTGACCTACTATATTTTCAAACATATTATTCAAGTATTCACATATATCTCTGGCTGTGTCATCATTCTCCACCACATACGTCTTCACTTTCCCACGGAATGCAGTTTCCGCCTCGACGAATCCGAACTCTGTTGCCAACCCAGACACTACTGCGATTTTTGGGCGGGTTGGTGACGTTCTGGAGCAGAAAACTAAGCAGATTTCGGTGATTGCACACGTAGCTTTTTCTGAGATGGTCGTGCTGCTTTACCCTTGCAGATCTTCAAGTGCATAGCCAAGTTATCACGACGAGCGAAATAGTCACTGCAGTAGTTGCACTTCAGCATATTTCATTCCATGTTTCACAAGCTGCCTCATGCCGATGAGCATTGCAAAATTCGGTGAACTGCTTCTTGCAATGCTTACAGCAGATAGTCACTTCTCTCTCGATGTTGCCATTATAGGTACGTAAATGCATAATGAACTTGTCTTTCGGAGTGATTGTTACACCACACCGCTCACAGATCAGACACTCTTCACGGCGTAGATTGAAGTCACAGATCTTCTCATGTCTCAGCATATTATTTCGCAAAGTAAAGACTTTGCCACAAAACTTTCAGTAACTAACCTTTAATGACGAATACTGCCCTTCCATTACTTTAATTCGTTCTTCTACAAACCAGGTAAACATAACTTAAAATATCTTGATTCTCTATACCCTAACCTAAAATTTTGATGAATACAATATTTACTAGCTAAATAACGCGACGAGCTCAACATAGCACTATAGTAATAAGCACTCGAAGAAGGCTGTGCGTAAAGAGATAGTACTCGGACGACAGACAAACAGCGAATGAGTTTGGAACATCGTGCGACTGCTTATATACCCTCGCTCTCGTCTCTTATTTCGTACACCGTATTTACACATTGTTAACAAGCAAAGCTTCTGACCTAAAAACAGAGGCTCAATACAGTCGGATGTATGTACAAACGTTAGGTCCTGTTTTAATTTATTCGGAATATGTTTTTGCTTTTCATTTACGATTATTCTGGTGTTTAATATTTTTTAGTTACTTTACCTCTACAGCTGACATTATCAACGGACACTGTGTTAGGTAGAGGAATTCTATATTAACTGTTTGGAGATTGTTTTTCGCTTTTGAAGTGATGTACGTGGATGAAAGAACACGACCATTTGATAGCGTATTGGGTGCGCACTGTACTGAATTACAGATTTATTTTTCTTAAAAAATATTTAAAAACTTGTCTCACGAAAAATATATATTAATTACATTTAATACGGCATCCTTAAGTCTGAAAGTCTGGATTAATTACGTAAAATAATTTTTAAAAAATTACTTATGAACAACAGAAAGTAAAGTACTTCTACCTCATAATACGCATATAAAAGTTGTTTTCTTAGCAACTGAAGAAAATTTCATTGGTCATGAGTTAATTCGATAGCAAACTTCATTGTATTTAGCTGTGACGATAAAGAAATCATCAAACTGGTATAAGTTCTCGGAAGACTCGGCGAGCCGGTAAGCACTTGTTTGAATACTGGTATACAAGTAACGCGAGAGAAATAGTTTGGAAACAGTAACATGGTTCGACATCTTTAACTGTGCTTTGTAGGCTTCCCGATAGCAAATTTTATTTTCAGGACATAATAACAGCTAGGTTAGCGCTACAATGGGGAACATGCGTGTGTCGGGTATTTAAGGGGGATTGATCCCTATTAAATCAGTTTTACGGTTTTCTTATAAACCAGGGAATATACACATTGTTTTGCTTTTTTCACGCTGACAAGGCATAGCTTATTGTTTCATTCACATTTTGGAATCCATATGACATTGTTTCTGTTAATTTTGTGGCCTCTGTAGTCGCTCTCGTAAATAAAGCAATTTTTCCTTTTCAGCTGTTTCCCGTTGCAAAATAATGAATATATTATGGTTCCAGCAACCACAGAAAAAAGATTAAATTTGTATCTATGCCCTGTCGTAACAAAAATTTTGATACATCGACTGGAATAGAAGTTATCGAGAGAAAACAGATAAACTCAAGGTGGTAGGGATCAATACCCCTTAACTAAAAACATTACCAGCATTTAGATTTACTGTTAAATAACACGTGTACTTAATGCCGAGACTTAAAACAACATCTAACATGTAAAAAAACGTCTCCGTTAATGTAAGAAATCCAGAAATTTTCAAACGGGATGAGAACACTCTGTGATTGGCTTGACGTCACTAGGCGAAATTCGCTTGGCGGGAAGCCACGTTTTCCTAGTCGTGGCAAGGCCAGTTACGTTGTTTATGGTGTCGGTATATTACTTTAGGAGTTACAAAACTACTTGAAGCCACTACACGTTCGTGATGAAGCCTTTAAGCGTGTAGTACGGTGGATATTATCGTGATGGTGAATTGTGTTACAGAATATGCGTTTAATACGAACAATTACGTGTAGCTAATGGTTTGCAGCCTTTATAGCCTAATTGTTTCTCAGATATCGCCTGAATATCAACTGAAATGCGATTGTGGCGTGAGATTCACACTAAAATATTAGTCGTTCCTGGAAATAGGATATATAAAATATTAATCGTAAAAAAAGTGAGGCGTGCAATGCAATGGTTCGTCGCTACGTGCTTGGTCGTAACCACGGCCGAACCACGCTTACATTTTAAAAAATATATTTTTACTAACTACGAATGTTTACTCAAACTTATAATATCTCCTAATTGTACGCATTTGTAGTATAAATTGATGGGAACTGAATGGTAAACAATATCTGCTAGGCTTTACAATGTTTAGATATAAAGTTAATACATTTTATTGTGTTCTGCTACCTACCGTGACTTCTGGAACTACTTGGGTTCTTCCACGCTGCTGCTCCGATAGACCTCGGACTATGCCAGGCTTCCCATAATGCATGAATGCTTTGTGCGAGTTATTTACTCTGACTAATATTTTAATGATTGCCTTTAAGTTAATATTTGTGAGTATATAGTATTCTTTCTTCTGACTTACTAATCGGCGTTTATAAAATTAACCTGCTTGTATATCTTAAACGCCTCGAGTTTAAATAGCGCTTAGTTTGTGTTTAGGTCACTCAGATTACATTTCACAAAAACAATTATTTGTAGAAATATAATGTATTGAACCTACGTCCAAAATATTATATGCAAGCATTGAAGACAAAAATGTAAATTATTGTAGTGATGAATCGCAGTTTTGCCGAATAATTTATATCCACTGCTTTGCGAAATTTGTTACGTTTTCGTTCAGGAATAAATAACTTCCCGATTATTTTTAAGTACGTATTAGAACACTTACGTGCTATATAAGATGTGAACATCGTTCGTTTTGCGCCAAGTCGAGATTACTTTAACATTCTGTCATACTTCTCGCGATATGCGCACGATTGCTATGGGCGGTAGGCAGCAAGCGGGCTGGAGTTTCGCCGGATGACGTCACAGCGGGCGCCATGCTGAAGTCAAGCGTTTCGGCGTGCTTTTTAAATTACGTTACGTTTTTTGCCGATTGCACTGGAATCAACGCATAGAAATTAAAAGTAAAATGTGGTTATTGCTTAAAAATGCCTGCGAAATCGAATTAAAAAAATTTAAAAAATTGCGCATGTTCCCCATTACGGGATAGAAAGAACGCGGGCGGTAGTATGTGGTGTTCACCAAGATGCCGACATGTCTTTGCGAAACACAGTTATTTGTATTTATTGTTATATGCTTTAGTATTTATTAAAAGAATCAAACATGTTTGCTTGTCTTTCAAATTACTTATCAGAACAGTTTACTTGGCCAAACGTCTATACGTCTTGACGTGTTTATCAACGTCATTTAGACGAACTTAGAATTTCCATCAGTATTTAAGTTTTTTTACTTATGATCTGTTTAAAATAAAAATCTTATTATCATTACTATGACAATGGCTTTGTTAATAATTTATTTAAAAAAAAGCAATTAGTATTGCTGTCAACATGAGACATTTTCAAATGTTAAGAATTACATATTTATAAATCCGTAAATATGTGTGTGTGTGTGTGTGTAAAGACCGTAAACCATGGCTACTTTTTTCATTTTCAGGGTTACTTTGACCACTGAAAATGTTAGTTTTTGGGTCTTGTGGTAAATAAGTAGATAATTGGAACTTAGCATTTGAAATCATTTCTTTTGAACATATAGCTAGCAAAACGACATAAAGACCAACATTTTGGGTGGGGCAAAGTTACCACACAAGGTCAAACTAACCACGGTTTACGATGTATATGTGTGTGTGGGTGAGAGAGTGTGTATGTGTGTTTATTTTCTTAGTGTGGGAAATCGCAATGAAATTTTTTGAACTATTGAACCTTATCAACCTGGAATTGTAACAGTGCCACAATGTAGACATTTTCTTTGTTATTGGATTACAGTGTTCATTTCAGAGGTTGATACACTTGAAGAAATGTTTGTGTATTGACACAAAACCTTTGCGCACTTTTTTCTCGATATTTGGACAGCAAGCTTTGTGCACAAATTAGAGTTCGCAGAGTTGGCAATGCTGGTACGGTATATGTAACGTTGTTCCTTCAGTCTCAAAGGGGAAAATGTATGTGCAATACTTGTGTGCTGGCATTTGTATTATATACAGAGTAACTTAATTTCATTGAAAATCTGATTTTTTTAGTTGTTACTACACTGAAAAAGTTAACTTATCTTAATATTAATCCCAATTTATTTCATGTTTAAATGTATTAATATGAAGAATAAAATAAGTTTTGTTGCATGTCTAAAAATATGTGCGGTTTCTGTTTGCCGATAATATTGCCCTTCTACTTTTTTATGTTCTCAACAGCCACGCAAATTGTTTTCTACATATGACGTGGCATCAGGATCATTTTGCCTGCAAACAGGTTTTTAAAAAATTATTTTATTCATAAAAATACAAATATATCTGTTTGGTACCCTTATCACAAATAACTTATGTGAACATATTTTGACATATTAGAACTGTTAAAGAGCCCATATCAAATATTCAATTTATAATAGAGTATATTTTTAACTAAAGGCCGAGTCCAATTTTTAGTGTGCTATGAATTGTGTTTTTGCATGCCAACAGAGTTGTGCATTTTATAGCATTACTATTCTTTATTACTTAAAATTTATAAATTTTTAACAGATTTTAACTGTCAAACAAGTTCACCTTCTTAATTGGCAAAAGTAGGCCTACTTTCATCACCTAACCTTACTATGTAATTCTATTAAAATAAGCTTTTTTGTACTAAGAATTTTGTTTGTTACAGTAGTTTGGAAAGGTCTCTCGATTTTCAACAATTCAAGCAGTTAAATATTTCTCACAGATAAATACAGCTAAGAAATTGATTAGAATGATTCTCATTCTCTTGCTTTTATATCTTTATAATTAGACTACGTACAATGTTTCGGAATAGCCTTACATTAAGTAGTCCTATAATATTCTTAATGTTGCATGAAAACTTTTGCTTGTAACTACTTGTCATCCAATTCGATGCAGCCTCAAAAAAAATCAATTTTAACTGATTGTTTTTTCCTAAAATAAAATCTGTATCAGTTATACAGCAATATTATTAGTTTTACAATTGTATTATGTAATGTATTGTTTATACACACAATATTTTTTAAACAAACATTACGAGACCTATATAAAAAATTTAAGTCCAGTGCGAGCATTCTGTAGTGGAACATAGGATTAATGTATGTCACCTGTAACAAGATTATTATTTCGACTTAACGTTTTTGCTGTGTTTATTACAACATTTTATATATTTATAAAGTATCCATAAATAGTAAGTATTTTATATACCGCAGAGGCTTTTTGAGTGTGATAAAATTTTCGCAAAACCATTTTGTTACTTTACTTACAACTAGTGAATTTTGTAGTGGTAAGAAACCACTTTTCAAGTAGCTATTTCTTAGAAACTGGTGTACTTGCTTGAATTACAGTTTCTTGTCAGATGAGTAACATATTATTCAAACATTCCTTTTACTTTAGTTTTACACAGTTTTTAAATTATGACAAAACTGTCTCTTACGTAACTGCAAAAAAAATAGTTTTGTAAGTGTGTCAGGGTTCTGTGTTAGTCAGTTATTTTTCCACGACATTTACTCACTCAAGAAGCTAATTATATCTTAACTTTATTGTACGCAATTTAAAATAAATATTACTATGGCAGTTTACATGTTGTACAAATTTCGTTCAACAGTTTAAGAGAAAACATTTTGTTACCACATTAGGAAAAGTTCACGATTACATTTTGAGATTACCATTAAACGAAACATAATGCTGTTATTGCATATACTTCAACATTGACGATTCAACTAATTATCACGCAGTTATTGCATATATTTTTTAATTAATGATTGTCTGACTACGTGTGCAGTTGGAAGCGATTTACTTAATGCAGGTCCGTAAATTATCGTATTTGAAATTAATGATCATTGAATGAAATCTAAGCAGGGCCATCAAAAAGTTACGCTTATTGAACCCGACCTGTACATTGCCGCTTGTACGTATACGTGCATGTTAATGTGAATGTCTACGGGTTTGTATATACACATAAATGAGTCGTTCGTTTATTCTTCATGTATTACTAATTTATTATTACTTGATAAGCCAGTCATTTAAATATTACTCCTCAATAACTAGATTTTTTTCTGGTTGAGTATTGTAACATTAAATGGTTTTTACGTAATTTAGAAATAAGATGTTTACGTGACTAACATTATGTGGTAGTTGTAAATATTAAATCAATGGTTGAGTATTAGAAAAGGCTTATCGCCGTAACTTCGGCATGAAAAATGTAAATAAATATATATATGTGTTATTAACATCTAGCAGTTACGCGCTTCATTTTATGTGTCAGAAGTTCTTTACATAATCACTCAAATTCGTCTTAGAATACGTTATCATGCCATTCATGTACCTTTGTTGTAGCCCATAGAAGCGAGGGCTGAAAGTGACTAGTGACTTCTTTCTCCCTATGCGTTCCAAGGACGGATCTTTCGAAACGGAGGAGAAGGGAGGGGTGGGAAGCAACAACCTTAAGCGCTGATAAGAGGCTGAATGATGCATGGAGCAGCGCTGGAATGAAGGAGCGGGAAAGTGGGAGGTCCCAGAGAAAACCCGCTGACCAGCGGCATCGACCGGTGTAACCGGGGATTTTTACCCCCTGAGAATATTTACACCCGGGCACAAAATCTCTAGAGAAACACTACTATCTGAGATAGGGGTGTCCATCCTACACAATGCAGTCGTGTCAGAGAATCTTCACCCCTAAAAAAAAGTCTTAAACTGCGGTCGGACAAGGGAAATAAGTGGCTTTTGTATACAATGTGGGTGTGAATATTCCCTAGAGAATATGCACTCCCTGGTCGTATTCCGTTGAATTTTTGACGCGCACTTCGCTTTTGTGCGGAAAATGGTTGGCCTAGGACTCTGTAACTTCGTAACCGCATTTGAAACGGAACAAGACTGTGCGCTCGTTTTGAGAGCTAAGTATTTTATATGCAAACCAAAAGCCAGTGCGTCGATAAATGAGGAAGAAGCCAAGAATAGAAAACTAAGTGGATACTGTTGTTATATGGTACTGTACTTTATCGTTCAATTATATTTTGTAAACATTACGAAGCTATTATTCGAGAAAAAAATGAACATAAAATGATCTAATATAAACAATGAAATAAACAACACCAACAATATGTTCCGAATGTGTAAAAATATTTTACGTCCTTGCTTTATCGTGTATTCTGTTATTACAAACTGTCCCTAGATGAATAAGTAAATGCCTACCGTTACTGAATTCGTTGTAAAAATGTTTTCAACAATCCGTCAAACTACAATACCAAGTAATACCTAACCTACAAACAATTGGCACCATGTGCAGATGTGACGTCATTGCACAAAACGTTTGACCTCAGTCCACGGGCAGTTGAAGCCCTACATGAAAAGGAAGTAGTGTAACGTCATACTTCAATCGTGTGTTACAAATATCAACAGAATTGCGCACAAAAACGTTTCGTGCGTGTCACGCTTTCAAAAGAATACGAACCCTATGTTCAGTTTTGCTGTCGTAATTGGACATAGACATAAATAATCTATTACATTTAGAACTGATAACAAACGGTAAAACACTTCTAATTGGGCTGTAGATTTACAATGGGAATGTAAACGTTCACTAGTGAATTGTTACTCCCTATGCCAAACTGTTGTATTAATAGTACACTGACGTATAACCAATTTAAAATTTAATCTTGAATAGATAACAGACAGACGCTTCAAATCTACTTGTTACTTTAAATTGGTGTGTATATATTCTCTAGATATTTTTTACTACCAATGGTAAAATGTATTCATATCACATTGAAACATACAATTTTACAATATATTTTTAAAGCTAAGAAACGGAACTAAGCCACTTAAAATGGACCTGGACCTTTGCAGTATTCTCAAGAGTATTTGTACTTCTTATGTTCAAATGTATTTATAACACTCACGCATCTCAATGTACTATTATGTGCAAAGACAATAAACTAGATACAAAATCAGCAACGTAAAGAAATGGGCTCAGTGTCCCAATAATTAGTAATGCGTAGGCTCCCAAACATTGCTGTCAATTTAAAAAAACTCTGCCGTATGTTATGCTTGCTGGTTTAGGTAGGAGTAAATATCCCCCAGCCATTAAAAATCTAAGCATTTTATTTCATAAAATTCGAAATTATGGAATAGAAAATTAATATATAGTAAATTAGATTTTGTTAAAGCTTCTATTAAACCCCAGTTTGATTACTGTGATGTCTACGGCAATTTCGCCGAGCAACTTACGTTCTGCTTACAACGTCTGCGTAACACAAGTCTTAACCTAGTATACAATCTTAAACCAAACGACGACATAAAAAATTTTTACAACTAAGCATCCTTACTGAAAGTTAATCAAAGGCAAAGTCGTCACTCTTTAAAAACTGCTTCACAACACTCTTAATTACCACCACACCATGCACTCTTTTCCTACTTGCATTCCTTGAAGTCAACTCCTGGTCAAAATATGGCAAAATGCTCTGATCTCACTACACAAAAATAGACTCTTTCTGGAGTAATATTTCCGTTTGTCTGCGTCACGTCAATGGAATGAACTGCCGAGTCGTTTTTAATAAAAGAATGAGGCCACTTTTACTTTCAAAATGGTGGTAGAGATCACAAATGTTTACTTTGTTAGTTTTTATGGAAAAATTGTTACTGTATTGCTGTTTATATGCTTATTCGGACCACATGTCTCAGTGCTTCTGACCAGTAGACCGAGGGTCGAGTGTTTTTAAATGGCTTTGCTGCAGGTGTAATTTTCCGGGTTTGATGCACAAAGACCATGAAGCTATATTATTCTACTTTCCATACTCAACGGTAACAGCATCGCTTAAATTCGCGGCGCACCAAACTGCCCTGCAGTGCTTTCCTACTACTACTTTGATATGGGACTCAAAGCGGCGACCCTACAATTATTGTAATTGTGGAAGGTTTGTAGCAAACTCGGACGCATGCTTCCAACGTTGTGTTTTACGAATCTGGGTGGTATTTTACCAGTTACAGTTGTCTAAAAAAAGATGTTATTAGCAATTTTGAGGAGTCCCAAAAGCATGGTTCTAATAAGCATGTTGCATTTTTTAAATGCTAGAAGCCTAGTTATAACTGTGTGTTTCTTTTCATAGATTAACATACTGTGAATGAGCTTAGCTATTTCGCGTATAAAAGAATAGGCGCGGCACTCTTCAGCACCGTTCATACGTCAGGTGCATAGCCCCCTTAATGCTGTGTTTGTCGCTCCACTCCCATTCCAACAGAAGACAATGGTGAACCACCGCAGTATCACCTCGCCTACAAGTGTAGGCCTACCCTTGAGGCCGTCAACTTACAAATCAATGAGAATAGCGTAGAAAAGGTGTTCAACGAAGCATATTGTTGCGTGCCATGTTCCTGGAGGCCAGTGGTCGGCGGCTGTTTCGTAACACCTTGAGGACTGGCCGATGACTCAAAGCCCGGGTGGCTGATAGTGGGAATCCCACCGAAACTACGTCATAGATACCTGTCCCAACTGCGTCTTAATCCTTCGAGGGTGGCCTACGTCACTAAAAGCATATCCGAAACATGATGAAATATCTATTTTTAGACCCCTGTAATGCGGTAAATCCCCGACTGTTTCACTGAGTATAAGAAGGCTGAATCGTGAGATTTGGAGAGAGTTCGCTATTGGTAGTGCTAGAGGAAGGTGCTACGCCTGTGGAGATAGACTGGTGAAGACATCTTGGTGACGTCAGTGTCTACTGTGAGGCGGCAGGCGGCAATCTTCGGAGCAGTGTTGGACGAACCAAGAGGACTGCTGCGGCGGGCTGACGGGCGAAGAAGGAGGTATGCGACGGGAGTCGAACCGAAGACCTCAAGAGTGAAGACAGCGGTGCACTCTGGGTGCTGCGCAGCACACGACGATTTATCACTATGGCGGACTATTAAGGTTGTACACTGTCACTACTTGAAATATATTGATTGTATATATGACTGAATTTTATTGTGACTTGTACTGTTTAATTAATTGATGGTAGACATTTTTTGTGCTTTAATTGTCAAAGTTAATTAACGTATCTGTGACAAAGTGGTAATTGTGTGCATAACTAATTATGTTGTGAGAGTTATAGTTGAGTACTGTTTTGTGTATTTCGTAGCTTTGTGAGCTAATAAAACCAGTACTTAATTTTACTCTTTTATTTCTAATTATAAGACCTTTATCCCAAAAGAACTCATGGGAATTGCCCACATGTAAAGTTTGTGTGCTCTCAAACTTGTAACACTGGTGTCAGAAGTGGTATAGAGCCATAAAGTAAAATTAATAATTTTTGTTTTAAATTTAAATCATTGCACACAACTGCTACTTAATTAAATTAAACCACTCTATAAATTTTAAGTTTAATTTTCAATTGTAAATGTGAATGATTACAAGAAGAATGTCATCTGAAATAGAAGCACTAAAAGCTCTCATTGAGGGAATGAGTGGCCAATTAAGTGGCCAAATGAATTCAGTCAAAGAGAGTGTAAATGAAAACGTAGATAAGAAAATAGATAGTGTAGACAAGGAAATTGATAGCGTAAAATATAGTGTAAATGAAAACATAAACAAGCAAATAGATAGTGTAAAAGAAATGGTGTATCAGGAAATAGATGCTGTAAATGAAAAAGTAAACAGCGTAAAGGCATAAATAGACAATGTAAATGTGAAGGTAGAACAGCAAATTAGTGTTCTAAGAAAGGAGTGGCAAGATTTTCGTCAGCGTCAGGAAGGTAGCCATCTTGTTATCGAAGAAGACATGGTCAGTGTTAAGTCAACACATGAAGGTAGCGAAGAGAAGACAACGAACTTTGAACCAGGCTCTAGTGGGGTCTTCAAACAGACGGAAAATGGACTACAACATGTTTGTGTGGTGAATTTTCCAGCACCAAACATTGGAAAGGGGATTTCTGTCAAGCCTGCTCCTTACGATGGCCGGACTCCGTGGCAAGAGTACCAAAACCAGTTCGAGATTGTGGCATCCATAAATGGTTGGTCTGACCAGCAACGCGCATACTATCTTGCAGCTGTGCTGAGGGGACCTGCCCTCAGTATACTCCAGTCGCTTCCAGAACAACAACGGCTGGAATACTCGACATTGGTTACTGCCCTGGAGCTGCGGTTCGGAGACAAGTACTTGCGACATGCCCACCATGCCCAACTAAGAAGCCGCACCCAGAGACCAGGGGAGCCACTGCAAGAGTTGTGGCAGGACATTATGCGACTCGCCCATTTGTCGCTCGAGGGGTGTCCAGAACAAGCACGAGACATAATAGCAGTCGGCTTCTTCGTCGATGCCATTGCCGATGTAGAGGTGCGCCAAGCAGTGCGCCTGGCCGCCCCAAGGACTATGCAGGATGCCCTGGCCAGAGCACTGGAGGTCGAATCTGCAAGAGGGCCATCAACTCGGCGTGCTGTGCGGGCAGTCGCACTGTCAGGCGACGAGAGAGACAACAGTCTAGAGAACATCCTGAAGAGAATGGAAGCCACAATAA
>PNEQ01014260.1:0-18828 GCA_003012365.1 Medauroidea extradentata
ATTTTCTCGTCGTGTGTCACGGAAAAATACCCTTAAAATATATTCCGGGGAAAGGATAAATCGTTGCCCATTTTTAATTGCTTCTTTAGTAAAAAACATTTCAGTTTCGTACTTCTTCTGTACTCAGTAACTATAAAAAGCTGAAATCGTGAAATGTGTACACACACGAAAACGTAAATAATTAAAGTTCATAGAACACAGGATACAGATAAAGATATCCAACTTTTATGTTAATTCACTTTCACAATCCCGAAAATTGTCCAATGCGCATGCGCGAAGGTCGCAGATATACTTGCGTCGAGCCATTTGCTAGTCGCAGATTTTCAGGCAATTTGCGCCATCACGTGACCACTTGCACATGCGTATTTGTATATTTAATACCAAAGCAACGCAGCGCAAGTGCAAATTTTGCGCTGCACCTCTCAAAAGCGATATTTAATCGCCCCCCAGTTCTCATCATCTCAGATCAAAAACTTGCAGAATACGTTTGTGCAACGTTTGTCACGATAAATCCCAGATCAACTGTGATCTCACGTCATGGGATCTTGGATCCAACATCCAAGATATTTTCGAACCCGTCCAATTCTCAAACATTGAATGAAAACGAAAGTCATCAAACTTCCTCCAACAAATATGGCCGCGATAGTGATAAGGCCGTGATTGTGACGTTACTTCCTTTCAACATAATTTGACCAACTTTATTTGAAGCTACTGGAAGGACATGGCCTTAAGATAACACGACACATTTGGCAATTGATAAATTATTTCTATCGTTTCGCTCTACAAACTTGGTGTAAAAATGTATTGGCTCTTATGGTGGAAACAGTGTTTATGGGCTACAGTGACCACGTATATAAACGTTCAAGCAACAGGGGCACAAATACACAGACTTCAAGTATTTGCCTGAGCATTGTACGGAATGGCCACCCCCTGTCATAGAGGTTGTAATTACTGCTACTATTTACTCTATGATTACTGGGTAATTTTAAAGGTGTTTGTTGTGGTTACTTGAAGTTTTGGTGAGACTTTATCGTCTTGTACGCAGTTTCTTGGTGAGTTATTGTTTCGTGATTACGCAATGCGTATTTGAATTTGACATATGTTTACTTGACGCCACTTCTGGCTGCGAATTATAATCTATAGGATGCATACGCTTTTATTTAGGTTATAAGAATGGTCTGACGTTTAAACGGAACTTGATTGATTATTTACTATCAATTGTGAGCCTTCGAGTGAGTGCTACGGAACTTGTCAGTACGTATTTACGTGTAACAAAGTTGACATTAATTTTTGTTTTACAAAACAAGTACAATTTTTCATCACAAAAACAAATTAACAATGTAGTTCAATAAAAATATTTACCATGTACAGTATAAGCTATAGCATGTAAATACGTTAAATATGTGAACAATGCTACAAGACCATAACATAAGGATAGAATATATAAATTTATTTTTACAAAAAAATTATCTTCATGATAACATTTATCAATTAGATCAAATAATGCCTTGTAAAAGCTTTTATAGTTAAGGCCTACTTACTTTTTTTCTCAATGGTGAGGTAGATTATTACAGAATTTTTCTGCTTTACAGATGGGAGACTTGAGTTGTATTAACAGAATGGATATGAATATCCTATTTTTTTCAAGTATTATGGTGATAGGTTTGAGTATTTAACTGATAACTAGGCAAGTGTGGACAATGCCCTAACCCAAGGGTCATGGTGGCAGAATGGTCAGACAATTTGCCTCCCACCTAGGTAATCCAGGTTAGATTCCTGGCAGGGTTGGTCACTGCATGTGGGAATATCTTTGGGTGGCGAATTTTCTCAGGGATTTTCCATTTCCACCACCCTTTCATTCCGGCACTGCTCCATATTCACTTTGTATCACCCCTCGCTAGCACAAAAAAGACCTTAAAGTTAAGCACTGACCAAAATAATTTCTTACCTTACCTAACATTAGATTAGGTCAGGTTAGGTTACCTAAACCCACCAAATCTAGCTCAGCATAACCTAACTTAACCTAAAATAACCTAACCTAATGGGAAAAAAGTTATTACTAACGTCTATAGAAACATTTTTCATTACTAAACTATTTGGCTTACATACTTCTAAAATCAGTATTTTGGCTGGTACATGATTAGTAGCTATTCGTGATATTTGCGGTTGTTTTTTATTACACAGAAATGGTTTTTAGTAGTCATAATTTTTATTTGGAAATCCTAGAATAGGCGAGGGAAATTTTATCCTGCTATTCTGTAACAGTTCTGATAATTTCCATTGTAAAGTTACATACTAGTAGGCCTATCTCTTGACAAAGGAAGGTTACACATAGAGACTAAAGTTGACTGACATGATTTGAAAAACACACGTTAGTGTTACAGCCATAATTTTATTACTTTTTCATCCTGTGTATGTTAGTTGTCATATGCCTTTAATTAGGGAAACAATGTTTGTGTTAAGAACTTAATTTGTATTGGTAATGTAAAGTAAGAAACTGATAGGTATTACATGTAAGAAAATGAACACAGAGCAATTGAAAGTGTGAAAAAAATTACAGAGACTGTTATTTTACAACTTAGTAAGTAATTTTTTTTCTCAAGAACTGTGTTCGAGGCTGTGTTCCAATTCGTTGTAGTGTGTCAGTGAGCTCTTTGTTTCCCATAATTCCTCACGAGCTCTTGACCTCTCACCCTTACAGCTCCGTCACTGTTGATCCTACAACACGTGGGTAGACAGCGCCCCAGACGTACATTAATGCCTTCTCTTGCATTAGAACAGGCCTTGAGTGACGTCACATCTCAATGGATTTTTATGACATTAAGCCAGTTATGGGCAGTTGCAAGCTGTATTGGAACACAGCTAACAGTTATACAGAGATAGCTAAGTACTGAAAATTATTATTTACAGAATAAATGAGAGTTACTTCTGTTTATAGCTTTATAAACCAGGTTTTCTTGATTTGAGGACCACAACTTGGTTTTTTCTGAAAGATAGTTACAACTAAATTCTAAGCCCTCTGAAACATTTTAAATGCAACATATGTTATTGATGAGGGTAACAAAGATAAACATGTTATAGGTTAAAGTCATTAAAAATCCTTGTCAAGTTACAAGTTGTCCTGAATCCAGTAAATTTATGTAATGCAAGTCACATGGTAAAACAAGTTTTCAAAAAACGTAGCACGTTTGTGCCGTTTGTCTACAGGCGCTTATGAAAACATAGTAAGGTGTAATCCTATTCTGTAGTGTTGGTGATGTGACAGGATCTACTTAGGCGTTGGATGCTTAACGAGCAGTCATAAATCCAATGAGTAGTTACTTGGTAGTCTTTTTAAAACATATACGTATGGAAAAATATGCAGGAGTAATTTTTGTCGCAGATCTGGCAGGTTAGAAAATTGCAGAGTAATGTTTTGTACTGATAGGGCCTACAATAAACGTATATATCATTATAATTGCTTACTAGTATGTATACTGCACTAAAATGCTAGACCTGGCACCCAAAAATTTGTGTAGCAATACATTGCAAAGTAAAACAGTTCTCTGGTACATAACCGTTGCTTTTTTGCATTTATCAGCGATTTACTATATGTAGCTAAATTTAAAAGGTTAAAAAGGTATTTGTTTAAAACAGCTAATTATAACTAGTCATTATATAAAGCCTAATTTATTCCATACCTAAATTACGTTCTTTCACGAGATTTTCATTTGACAAACTGCTCCAGACTTCTCGTTCAACTAAAATACTACAATACGACACCGTATTTTCCGTGAAAATGCACTCAGACTGCCTTACAATATATTTTCTTTTACGTACACTTGCACTCTTTTGTTTACTTTCTACGCACTCGTTCCTATGTATCTGCTGGCTGCTATCTACCCTGCTCCCGAGCAAGGTCTTTATCGCCTGATGTTCTTGACCGATTTATCCACTATCGAGTAAATCCAATGCAGTTTTTGTTATGGCCTTACAACAGAAGTGCTTTTAATTTTAGCACATTATTAAGAAATCTTCTAGTTACCTAGATTATGGCCACAGAGTTTAAATGGCAAATTAAACTTAATCTAAACTGTCTACTTTTTAGCAGATAAATTTCTCAACAAATAATTTGAAAGTAAAAGATTTGTACAACAATTGTGTTCTTAGTTATTGTGATAGGAAGGGTTTATTAAAAAATAATTTTTATTTGTTCATAGTTGAAAAAATATTTGTAACTGTAGGCCTATGTTATACAATTTTTTGAATATATGGGCCTAATACATTATCTTAAACATAAAAAATGGCGTAGTAATGTACCAGTAGTTCTATTCTGTCAAAAAATTTTAATCAGAATAATATTTGTTTTAAAGCATTAGTTTTAAAATTGATCTATTGAGAAGTAAACACACTCATGCTTAACTTATTGTAATGTTGATTTATCTTTATATAACTCCACAGTGACAGTAGGTTGAATGGCCAGAACCCTTAACGGGGCTTCTGCAACGCATTAGAGTTTTTTTCGGTGAGTTGCGAGTATGCCTTTTTTTTTTTTTTTTTTTCGTCGAGACTGCTTTACGATGTTGTAATCACATCAAAACATTTCCTCTGCTGGACACATGACAGCAAGTTGAAATTTCTTGCACAGACCAGTGCAAGTTTAATTGAACACACTGCTACAAACATCAGCAAACACGCCTACACAATGTGTGGTTTGTTAACATAAAAAGGATGATGAACTCTTATGTGTATACAAATGTTCTGCACAATCATACATAATGCTTAATTTATATATATATATATATATATATATATATATATATATATATATATATATATATATATATATATATATATATAAATATATATATAAAGCAAATTGTAAAGTTTCTGCTCGCAAAGTTAATTGGGTGATTATGACATGAAAACTGTCATATTTAATATTTAAGTATGACGAGTACAGTAGTAAAACATTGCTTGACAACTTAACATTAAGTAAGTTAACAATTTTAAAAATATACATATATTTTTTAGCAATTTTTTTTCTCCATAAAGTGTAAGAATACATGATACATTTAATGTACAATGACAAAAAGTATAATTTCAGCTACAAAAAATAGCATACAAAAATTTGTCGTTGAAAGGCTTTATAAGATACAGTACAGGATGTTAAAATGGCTAAGATTATAAAATCCTAAAGTAATTTTTTGAAGGCATTTCAGTGTTTATAACTCTAAATCCGGTTTGAGCCATAAAATATTTTCTTTGGGGATTGGTTACGTATAGGCGTGTGTTTATAATAAAAATAATGAGTAAATATAGCTTCTTTCAGCCTATATGCTGTTAGGTATGAATAGATACAATTGTTTGACTGCATGAGGCCAAATAGGAGTACAGAGGATGTTAATAAATAAATTTAAAACCCATGCTAACCTTCAAGGGGTTCAATTTAATTCAATTTTTAATGCCAAGACAAATGAGTACATCATTTGTGATGCAATCGTTAGCAATATTACGTAACAAAATGTATTTTCAAGTCATACAATAATCAACAAAACTTATCTCAAAAAAGTACTAATCTTATAAATACAATTCTCTGTTAATATTTTCTATAGCAATCTTTTATATTTTTTTCAAAGTTAACTGTTTAAGTTCCAAAGGCAGAAAATTATAAAATTTTATTGACATGTAATAATTTTTTGAGTTTTATTATAATTACACCTAATAAATTCTAGCTTATTACTATGTCTAGTATCATAACTATGTGTTGATCCTAATTCATCATAAAGATGAACATTTTCCTTAATATAAAGTAAACATTGAAATATAAAAATTGCTTGAACAGTCACAATGCCAAGTTTAATGAAACTTGATTTACAATAACCATGAATTGGAAGACCACTCATTAATCTAACACACATTTTTTGTAATTGCAACAATTACAACATAGCTGCGTGCCACAACATAAATGACTATGAATATGTGCATAATACACAGTTTTCAGAACATCCAGACTTATACACTATCTTAATTAATCTACTTATTAAATAAATGCCTTTAGAGAACTTGGCACTTAATAATATTATATGTTCATCCCACTTTAGATTTTGATCAATAACAAACTCTAAGAAATTTACAGGGTTTTTTTTTTAATTTATTTTTTTTACATATTTATTATTTAAAATGACTTATTTTTAAGCTTCTGAAACCCAAAATTTAAGTCTTTGTGAAAGTTTAAGTTGGTATATAAAAGAGTTAAGTTTATAGTGATCAAAAGGAAGCTTTAATATATAAATTGGAACTGAATATATGGTGGTGGAAATTAAATATTGAATTCTTGTAAATGGTTGCAATAGCTGATTTTGTTGTTTGACTCACTACATGAAACAGCCTAATTAGGTGAGCAGTAAAATTTTAATAAGAATGATTTTTAGGCTATTGAAAAACAATTGTAATTACCATAACAAACTAATAAAAAATA
Organism: Medauroidea extradentata; assembly: GCA_003012365.1. Lineage (NCBI taxonomy): Eukaryota > Metazoa > Arthropoda > Insecta > Phasmatodea > Phasmatidae > Medauroidea > Medauroidea extradentata. The sequence continues at coordinate 6,461 of PNEQ01014260.1, forward strand.
TAAATTAGATGAGCAACCAAAAAATTAAAAATGAGTTGATTTCACTTGGAACTGTGTGTCCATTTGCCTTTTAAGGTGAGGGGTGTGCCCAAACTTTATGAAACACTCTCTCCACCAAACTAGGACTGTGTCTAAAAATTTATAGCATTTTTTGGTTGTATTTACAAATTTTAGGTACATTCATGACCATTTACTATAGCAGTAAGCTATATTGTTTAATTATTGGAGGCTAATAATATAATGTCAGAGGGCATCCCACCACTTCATGAACTTTGTTTGGGTTAGCTGTTAACTAACAAATCTGAGTGCCAGTACATTTGGAGGGGGAGGGGGGGGGGGTTAGAATGAAAGTGAAGTTAGCTGATGGATTGCATGGATTGCTTAACTTTGTAGAATAAAGTGTTTTGCGCAGGAACTCATAAAATCTAAAATTATTTTCTAACCATCAAACACGTTAACTTATTAATGAAGGCAGCCCTGACTTAACTAACTTTATTTTTAAACATGGGGTATAAAAATAAAATTAATACTTAATAACCTCAGTGTATTGAAATTAGTGACTTCAGTTTCTTTCTAACCCCCTCATATGTATCAGTTTACACATAATTTCAAGCAAACGAGAGCTATTGAACACAACATATTGTCATTCACATATAGGCTGTTTGTTCATGGTAAAGCGAGCACTTTGTCTAGCTGAATTTTTTTCACTGTGTTAATTTCTCTCTTTCCACTTTTCACTATTCCAAACATTACCACGACTGTTAACTTTTTCATTTTATACATTTCATCACACTCAAAATCTAATATTGGGAGTTCTAAGAAAAATTATTTAATAATGTTTAATTGTATTTTGAGAGGGCCTTAAAAATTTCTCGCTTTTCTGTCAAGAATCTGTCACAATGCTGAGGTAGCTTATTTCTTTATAACAACATGTCAAAGTCACAATTTTGATATATTTGTGTATTCGTTATAAGAAAAACTAAATAGCTTATCAAACTGAAAGTACGTATGGTAACATCTAAATACTACCTTTCAAACAAAACAATACTGGAATTATGAAATACTGTCATTTTGCCACATTTTTAATTAATTTAACATATATAAAATAGCAATAGGACTCTTGGTGGAGAAAGCATAGACATGTCTTCGAATAGCCAAAGTTGCAAAACTTACACCTACCTACGAAGTTTGATCAATGTAAGCGTGTTAGTTTTTCGTATAATGGCTACACAAAAATGTAAAAATTGTGACTTTGGCAGGTAGGCCTGGTTATAAAAAAAAAAGTAACCAAAGAAAATTTTACATTGTGAAAATTTAACTCCTAATAGTGTTTAGTAATTGTCCAGAATTCCACATAAATATAAAATAACTAGCTGGATGGAATCCAACACCCTTAGTGCAGAGTGACAAAAACTGCCATCCGGTCATTCTGTGTTGTTAGGAAGGGATTTGTTTTGGAATGCATCTAGTTGAGGAAAGCTGAAACTAAAGCCTTGTTCAAAACTCAATTTGGGAAATTAGGGTGGATGGTTTCAAACGTCAGAAGTCAGCGCTGCATGCAGCGAAGTCGTAAACGAGAGGTGTGATGGAATTTCGATGTATTGTTACTTCTCTCGTATCCAGGTTTATGAAACATCACTTTTTAGACCGAGAAAAGTCAAATTTTAACTTGTTACATTTATAAAGTAATCCGAGGGACCTGTATTTGGTCCAAAAAGTGAATCTTAGCTATTTACTTGCAGTTGTTTGTTCACAACCTAACTAATCTGCATGTAACAGAATTAGTCTTGCTAACTCTAGCAGGTTAGTTTCCTCCATAAACATCCTTTGAAAATAAATAACAGTAGTTATTTCTCCAGATGAGGCAAACCAAACAAGGAAGAGCAAGCCAAGATTAGCTGCAGCCAGAACATGCAAATAAAATAAAAATACATACATAATAAATTCCACAAGGAATTTTGTCAACTAAAACACAAAGGAAATACAAATAAAACCAGAATGGAAAAGCAAAGTAAATAATCCAGGCAATTGAAAAGCTTGGGACAACTCACAAGACTGGATAACGAAGACTACACGAACATAAGACTAGACGAAACAACAAAGATGACAAAAAAATATTTAGCTTGTCACAATATTTTGGGAGCAGACATCTACTCCCATCTTCAGGCAAACTGACAGTCTGTCTTCAATATATTTAAACTGCTCATTACGACAAGCACAATTTTTAATTTAGCTAGCCTAGTGTTTCATGCTTCAGCATATGCATGTCTTGTGTTAATCCTGAAAGGCTGAAGTTTTCCATGTTGTCCTGCTATGATATTTTATACGACTTGTACAGATTCTTGGCTTTGTTTTGATTATGAAGAATATTAATTTAATTTTTTCACCTGGTTTGATGTATTTAACAAAAAGTAAAAAAAAAAACAATAAGTTTCCCTTAACCTTTATGGTAAATTTTTTTTTTTTTTCGGGGAAAAACAAAGGGGTATGAATGGAAGCCCTCACTTTTCACACTGTGCAGAAGCAAGTTTTGTTCTTAGTATGGTTTAGAGATAGTGCCTCAGCAGTTTTGGAAAACAATATTAAATTAATAAATTGGAAATCATTATTTTAAAGTTCAGCATAATTTTGATCCAGTTGCATCAATGTCATTGGTCCCTATTTACACATGAATATTAATGAATATTTTTAAAATTTTAAAAGGTAATACTGTCACTGATTTTTGGAAAAAAAATTTATAATGTAACCCAATTTTTTCAAAGCAAAAATTTCATAGGTTTTTGCTAAGTATAGATTTTAATAAAATTTGGTGTTCAGTAGTCTATAATTACCCAGCACTATACAGTTTTGTGCTTTGAGAAAGTTAGACTACTTAGTAAAAAATAAAAACAATTTTCAGTTAATGTATGTTAAAGGTTTGTATTGGCTCCCTTGCAGAATCTGACCATAAATTATGATGTTCAAAAAACATCGAAAATAGAGACCTGTGGTACTAACAAGACAGTTTTATGCTAATGTGTGGATTTTGATGGGAGTCATACGTAGGGATGATGGTTTATGGAGGAAAACTTGACTGTTTGCTGGGTTTCAACATACATGGAGCTGATACCCTATTGGATTGAGCCAATAAGAATCCCGCTTTTGTAATATTTGATGTCTGTTACTGATCTGCAGAATATACAGCTACGTTGTGTCAGAAATATAGCACCCAGCCATACATGTTGCAAAAACTACGTTTTCAAGTTCATGTTGGCACAAAAAATTTCCGCTGTCTTTCACCTTGACCAAATTTCATAGTCCGCGACGACAAGAGAATCATGAGCAGATACTCGTTTTCTGATTTCGAACACTGCACTTTTTGAAATTGCCGGGGCGTGTTTGGGAGGGGCAAGAGGATAAGGTGTTACCAACCATTCGAACGTCGTTGTCCCACCCCTCTGTCCACTCACTCACTCCCTGCTGCCGATTTCCCTCTCCCATCGATCAGGGAAACATGCTAGTTCCCGGCGGCTCGTGCAGAGGGCAGTGGCCGGGAGGCAGTAATCGATGCCCGCCAGCTGACCGTATTTTGTCTGTGGGGGAGGGGGTTGGTACACCCACTGTCACTGCCGTCTGCTCGAGTGGCAGCCTGACAATCGCCGTGTGTGCGTCTCTCGTCGGGGGCCTTGAAGGACATTCCCCGCGTGTGTCCCCCCACTTTACGTCACTGGCGAGCATGGGGAGGGGGCGTGGTTTCTATAGGGGCAGTTCTCCTTTCTGCCATGTTACATTGTATATTAGAAGTTGCTGTGTAGAATCTACATTTATGTTGTTTAAGGGCACGGCTACAGCAATTTGCGTCATATTTTCATTTTTGTACCAGATATGTTTTGTTTTCTTATTTTATACATAAATTGCGACTGAATTTAATCTTACGAAATTGTTTTATATCTCATAGTTTTTGCATTATGACTCGTAAATGTCAAAATTTTGCATTTTACGGTTTTATGTACGCCATTAAAACCAACTAACATACCAACTTGAAAATATTTACAGTGAATAACTATTTTGTAGGCTACAGAATCACCTACATACAAAAAAAATTGTGTTTTAAAAATATCTTGATTATTTAAATTATAAATTTCTGCAAATGTTTTTTATTACAATTTTTTTTGTTCTTATATACGAGACCTCGTAATCTACAACATCGTTATTCTCTGTAAATATTTTCATTTTGGTATGTTAGTTGGTTTTAGTGGTATGCATAATACAGTAAAATGCAAATTTTAACTTTTACGAGTCACTATGTGAAAACTATAGGGATTAAAAAAAATTTCGTAACAGCAAAATTTAGTCACAATTTATGTATAATAACAAAATATATCAGGAACTAATATAAAAATATGACGTTGAAAATTGCTGTAGACCGTAGCCTACCTTTAATATTTCTCAAGTGTGAGGAAGATACATATTGGTCGGGAAAAGAAAACAAACATGAATTCAAAAGGGCTGTCTTTACTGTGAACAGCCTAGCAATGTCTTAAATATGTGCTCATTTCATCGTCAATAGCCTATGTTATGTTTTTTCGTAAACCATTAAGAATTTTGTTTCAATGTTAGAAAAGCACGGACTATTGTTTGTTCACGGTTGTACTGAAATGATTTTGTTGTAATTCTGGTTGGATGTTGGGTTGCGAAGGGGTAGGAAGGCTATACGGGATGATTCGGAATTTTAAGCGGTGATAGGTTATGAAAAATTATCAGGATTTTTTTTTTTTTTTTTCATTTTACCGTACAATGAATTACAGTGGCAGGAGTGCTACTCTAAGTTTGATTAAAATTTTTTTTTAAATAAAATAAAAAGTTGGTTGGTCTTTAATTTTTGTCACTGTCCAGTGTGTTGCTGCTTAAAATGCGTGTTATTTTATGTTGAAAGATGTCACATTTTACAGTATATTTTCAGGGTACCACTACGATTCACTTTATGGACAAATGAAACTTCATTTTCAACTTATTTTTTCATAACCTAGTATCGCCACGTTAAGTTAATGCAGTCCGTTGTTACTTGCTGTGTAAAATGTAAGAGTAGTTTTTATTTTTTATTTTATGCATTTATTTTAATCTCACAAAATTACAAAGTAGGTACACTAGGAAAGTGAATCTCCTTGAGCAGAATTGCTCTAGGTGGAGAAATTATTTACAGGAATACTCTTGGAGACCGGCAAGACAAGGGAAAAAGAAGAATACATCTGTAACAAACAAAATTACAGCAGTGGCAAAAAAGACAAAATCACAATACACATGCACAATCACAAATATTAGCCACTATCAATGGTGATTGATTGGTTCTACATGTAAAACAATATCAGTTTGGTGAGTAGGTAGTCATACTGCCAGATAGATGTAGTAAACAAACACACAGAGTTGTGAATGTTGTGAACAGTTTTAGTTGTTGGTACCTAGATAAGCAGGGATGTGGTGAGGACGCAATGTCAATACGGTAAAGAGAATAAACAGGGTTACACTGGGTAACCTTGGTTAGGTCAAATAGCAACACAAGCATAAGAACGCATTGATACATAGGCGAGGACAAGTAGCAGCATATACATAAGCACTATACAAAGGAATAAGAGCTTAAAATAGATCTTAAGTACAGTTACATAACTGAGGGCAGCATAGACAAACAGTTACATAGGAGCAGTCTTAGAGCATAGATAACAACTAGAGAGCTGATTGCCTATCCTTCTCCATGCTGTGAAGTGATTCCTATATCTAATCAGCTGTTGATGGGCACCGAGCGAAAAAAGTTTCTTATTTATTACTACATAGCGGTGAGAATACATTTAAAGAAACATATGCAGAATCATTCGCTGTCGCATATTACCAGTATCCATCGATTCTCGTTAATTTTCGTGTAAAATAAGAGTTTGTTTACATGTTCTGTTTACATTGTCTTGGCATTTTCGTTTTCCAGTAATTTAAAGAATGAATAAAAATGAACCTGTTGTGTATTGATTGTAAAAGATTCAGTAGTCTATAAATCTCATTTGTCAAGGTCTTTACAAATAGATGTCGCAACATAAATTATTTTGTAGCGGTTTTCGTATATTTTGCCTATCGCTAGATATTGGTTTCACAACAATGGCACCAAAACTATCTCTAGTTATCCATGCTCTAAGGGGGCAGTCATATAAGAACATGTGTATTAGCACAGTTGGTGAAAAGCTGTGATACGGGCAGCAGGAGTAATCAAGTCACTCGAGAAGGCAGAACTAGAGTATTGGAATATGCACAGCACTATCTAGGCGAAGTAGGAGGTAATATAGGTTTCATAAGTTGTTAGCATACAGCGAGTAGGTGGTTGAATGATTAGAGTAGGTGGTTGAATGATTAGATCAAGGAATCTAAGCAAGCTGCTCTGTAAAAATACTATCCCAATTGGTGATGGAGTTGACTATGTAGGTTTTCAGGCATTTCCTAAATCACCAAGTACATCTAATACTTTTCAGTTCAGCAAGTAAATTGTATTTTTTGTATTTAGCATAGGTGTAGAAGGAGAGGCCATAATTGGTCTTGACACGTTTTTGGTATAAGTTTCCAGTAGATCTGAGAAAGTGAGAATGGTATGGTTGGGTTTTGATTTCGCCAAGACAAGAAAAAAAAAGCGCTCCCGTATCTTTAGTGTGTTTATAATTAGCAGAGATGATGATTTATCGCGGGAAAACTTGACTGTTTCCTGAGTTTCAACGTACATTCAGCTTTTGCATGTACGTGGACTTGTTACCCTATTGGCTGTGCCAAAGAATCCCGTTTTTGTAATATTTGGCTGCAGACAGCTACGTTGTGTCAGACGTATATCACCAAACCATACATGCTGCGAGAAACTGTAGTGTTTTCAAGGGTATCTTGGCACAACAATTTTTCGCGATCTTCCATCGTCTCTAATAATTAGATGTGCGTCGATTTCGCGAATTCATCTAGCAGCAGCTTAGATTTCTCAGTCGTATACACACATTGGCCCAAACTCGTTTTCATTTGGGTACAAGTTTGAATTCGAATAGCTGTAATTTCATGTCGCTTCCGTAACGCCACCGGAGACTGATTTGTCACCTCCTGGAAGTCGCTGAGCCGAACATAAATAAACAGCTAAATGTAGGCCTAATCAGTCCGAGAGCAGCCAATGAGCAGCTATGTGTCTTCTTCCATAAACAGCCATACATGGGAGGGTAGCGTACAGGTATGTGAACCCACGAATTTTTCCTGTCTCTATCCAATGATAGAGCCACGATTTTATGGTGAATAGAGTTTAGAACCATTTGGTTTCAGTGCACTTATGGTGGAGTGTTAGTCAGAGTTATTGTATTTTCAGTTTTTGAGCCATAACATTTATCAAATTTGTGTCATCAAAATTTTCTCTTTGACAAAGTATATGACACATTCTTGGTAAATTACTTGGCATTAGTAATAATGGAATCTTTCATTAATTTGCTATGCAGAATAATTGCAAGAGAATTATAGGTTAACTTCCAAGAATTCTTGTACAGTGATTCTGCATGTCAAATTAATGAAAGATTCCATTATTGTTAACGACAAGCAGTTTATCAAGAATATATCCTATGCTTTGTCGAAGAGAAACTGTTGGTAATACAATTTGAATAAATGTAATGGCTCTTACACTGAACGTACAATAAAATGGTTTAACACTCCCTCTGAAGTGCACGTCTGCAGTTAAGCTTCATTGTGAGTGATTGGAGGTTTTAACCCTCGTGTGTCTTCGGGTTCTATTGGCAAATCACGATCGCATGGTGTCACAATAGCCTTATTCTAATGGGCGCAGTAAAATGAGGGTTGTGTCTGAACAAATGCATGCTGCCAATAACCACGAAGCACAGCTATCGATGCGCACGCATTGACACAAAATGGTGTAAACATTTTTCGTAACAAAATCGTGGCGCTATCCGTTGTCGTACCGCTTGATTCAATGGTTAGGGCTCCTAACTGCTGGGCCCTAGGTCCCGGTCGAGGAGGTAAATATTACAGTTGCCTCTCTGGGTTCAGGACAGGGTGTTGCCACAGAATATTTAGGAATACAAAAGTGAAATCGCCGGTAGGACAGCGAACTCAGTCACACATGCCAGCAAAATGGCTTCCCTGGCCAGCAATATGGCGGAAACGCCTGCCGCCGGTCAGCAGCCAGGCCAATAGGGAACCTGCCGTAACATGCAGGAGCCAAACACACACATTGGGCTGGTGTCAACAGCCTTGGACAGCCTATACGCGGCGAAGTTCGCACGTATCATATGAGCCGCCACGTCACTTCATGTCTGTATTACAATGTAGTCTGTGGTGTTGTGTTGTTCCCTCATCACCATACTGCGGAAGACAGAGGCGAATCACCGCAGTATCACCTCGCCTAGTTGTCCTCGGAGGACGTCGCGTCGTGGTTTCCATCACCCGGCGACCTCCGTGGTTCTAAACCTGCCTTCCAGCAGAACACCCCATCATCACGTTGGCTTCTAGCGGGTAGCACGCAATAGCCCTCCGAACTAATTTCCTTGTCTACTACTGACTTGCAGCAGTCAAAAGGCGCTTACAGAAACTACTTCGGATTCACTCGCTAGCGAGTAAATCGGTAGGAAACGTCATGCAGTAAAGATCTACCGGCCCTCAAGATCTCAAAATGTTCAACTCGATCACGTCGTCGGATTCACTCAGATCTACCGTGCTACAAATAAAAACGCGCGTAGAAAGGTAACGAACAGACTCCCGCAAGTGTACATAATAGAAGAATATGTTGTAAGGCGGTTTGAATGTGTGTTCACGGAAAGTACGATGTCGGATCGTAGTATTTTTGTTGAACAAGAAGTCTGGAGCAGTTTATCAAGTAAAAATGTCTCCCGGAGTACGTAATTCAGGTATGGAATAAATTATTATTATTAGTACGCGATTTTAATGCGCTACATACATATACCAGCACAAATGGATGTTCTGCACTGTTTTTATCTGGTTTATATTTCTAAGAAGTTTTAGTGCCTTTTAAACACAGATCCCATAGAGCTTCTATTTTGATAGTGTTTCCACGTGGGGGAAAAAATGTTCTATCAGTAGGACCGGGAAATTTTTGCGAAAAGAATTTCGCCCCAGTTTGTTTCAGTTCCTTACGTTCACACCTAGAGTTCTGTTCTGCGGTTATACCCGCAAATCACAGACGCGCGGTGTTGCCATAACATCACTGTGATTGGCACAGCCGAATGCGAGGCATCACTTCACAAAGAGACACTGCCAGCAACTGTGAAGCAGAATTGCAGACATGCACGTAAGACACTGAAACAAACGGGGAGTTCTTTTCGCGATAAGTTCATGGCTCTATCTATCAGTAGAAATTGTGCAGTACCATGGATAGAGATGATGGTTTATCCGCGGGAAAACTTGACTGTCTGGTGGGTTTCAACCTACATACAGTTTATGAAAAGATGGCTGGCTTTCGCTTGTTCACATAGCTAATACCCTATTTGACTGAGTCAATAAGAATCCCACTATTTGATGCCTATTATTAGAGACCTGAAAAATGCGCAGTTTCCCTGATCTCTGGGCTAGCCTCCAAGAATATCTGTGTGCTGAAGAAGACAGATGTAGGTGCATTGGCTGTTCACTGACACAGTAATATGGGCCTTCATTTAGTTACATTATTGGCTCATCGATTTCCAGAAAATGTCACAAGAGTCGAGGGCCAATTGCGAGAGTAACACGAATGTATAGTAGTTACAATTATAGCTTGTTCCCAAAAGAAAACTCGAATTTTTTCAGGTCCGTACCTATTATTGATATGCAGACAGCTACGTTGCGTCAGACGTATAGATAGGTCTATCACTCAATAGCACATGTCGATAGAAACCACAGTGTTTTCAAGGGTATGTTGGCACTAAAATTTTTCGCGATATACCATCATTAGAGACACTGGAAAATCGCGAAAATGTTTAAAATAGTCTCCAATAAACTGTATTGTATTAACCGTGACACGTGTGAATAGTTTTGGGACAAATCACACACGCTGTGTGTCCAAGCTGTGCAGTTCTAACTGGGCCTGTTGTAGAGAGAAAAAATGCTACAAATAAACGATAGCCAATGTTGATACAAAACATTCAGTGTTATATACATCACGTTGGAGCCTAGCAAACAGTCAACTATTCCCGCGATTTTCCAATGTCTCTAATCATGGATTTTTTTTGCGTCAGCATACTTTTGAAAACGTTAGTTTGACTTTTTGCGTATGCTTGGTTGAACGGTTCCTGACACGACTTAGTTTACTACACACCAAATCACAGACATGTAATATTGATGCAGTAGCAAACTTCTTATTGAATCAGTCTAATGGGACGATGAATTCACGTATATACGTGTGAGTGAAGATATTTTGGTCGGCGCTGAACAACGAGGTCTTAAGTGCTGGTGAAGGGTGATATTACATGAGTATGGAGCGGCGCCGGAATGAAGGGGCTAGGGAAACGGGAGATCTCCGAGAAAATCCGCCGACCAGTGGCATCGTCAGGCAACGTATAGACTGCAAGTCAGTAGATGAAGACAACCTTCTTCCGAAACGCTGGGCGCGTACGTTGAAACCTGTAATAGTACGTAATTTATTATATGTGTATTTGTGGGCTCGCGTAAGTATTGCTCCGGTGTCGTTGACAAGACTCACGCGGTACCCCACCGCGCAGTTAATTACCAGTAACGTAATCGCGCCGCCAGAGCGCGCCGTGTTGCTGAGATGTTAATTAACCAAAGTAGCGGTGTTGATGGGGCACGGTCGATAGCAGGCACGGGATGTTCGGCCGGCTCGCATGCGCGTGTCGACGAGGAAGTCATTGGTGGGCGGTCGTCGTGCGGTGTGGGGTGGTCGCCGAACTTGGTCTGGTCAGCGGCCAAGTTCTGTCCCCCCTGCGTGCAGCAACTGTGTGGGTGGCTTCCGTGCGACCTCTGACCTGCCTCCTCCTACCGGCTTCCAACTTTGCCCTCGCCCCTAGTGGAGGCGCCCTTCTTCCCACCCTTCCCCGGTCCCTTCTCATTCCTATACTCTATCCATTCTAAGGTTGTAGCTAATTCATTCAAGTGAATGACAATAACATGTTTGCACAGCATACATTTAATTTGAAATATTGAAGAATACAAGATAACTGTGCCACGGCACAATCGCAATGTGAGGAATCAAGATATATTTAAATTGCTTTGATTTATTTCCTTAGCAATCTTTATTTCTGCTGCAACCTTAGAGTGGACAGATTATACAACACCCACGTACCCGCTTTAACTACTCTGTGTCTAGTCAAGCGTGCGGCAGTAGCACAGACTAAATAGTAATACAGACGTGAAGTGACGTGGCGGCTCATTTGATACTGGCGAACTTCGCCGCTGATTTGCTGCCCGAGACTGTTCATATCAGCCCCGTGTCTGCTTGGATTCTGCATGTTACCATAGGTTTCCTATTGGCCTGGCTGTCGGCTGGCAGAAAAGCTGCCTTACGCTGATTGGCGGTAGGTGTTTCCGCCATCTTGCTGGCCAGGGAAGTCATTTTGCTGGCGTGTGTGACTGAGTTCGGTGTTCTTCTGGATATTTCGCTTCTGTATACCTACCTAAATATTATGTGACAGTAGTTAGCCCTACGCTTGCACTAACGAAAATAGCAATTTCTGAAATTTTGAAATCTTTTTCCTCTTTCATAGAGTTTTAATATAAAAAAAAATTGATATGGATTTTAAACATGTCAAGTAGTGACTCGTGACATGTAGTTTCAGTATTAATCGTTTAATTAATTTATGTTAATTGGTTTATGCATCTTACTCGAACTAAAAACCTGCAAATTTTTTCGTTGGAGGAAAGTGTACTCCCGCAAGTAACGTCTACTAAACTAACACTATTTCATACAAGTATAATAATATCATTATTTTTCCCTGCTTGGATGCCCTTACCTGGAAAACTGATGAGAGAAAGAATAAGAAGCTACATGTTTAGTTATATTCAGCGGTTTTCGGACACTATTTTACGATATCGCTTTCTGACAAAAACATTTTATACATTCTGACGAGGAAAATGTTTGTATAGTTATGGTAATATGGAGCGGATAAGATATGAGTTGGTATTTTTACCGGCTTAAAAGATTAATTTGTTCAGATGGGCACACCCAGGGGGGTGGCGTTTGGGTACGTGCCCCCTCCTAAATAATAGGGCAAGTTTTTTTTTATTTTTAAAGTGAATTTGTATGTGTACTACATGTGTGTTGAGAGGTTTTTGCAAGCAAAATTTGTTCACATGTTTCTGAGCATACTACCGGCTTACTGTAAAGTATAGAGATTTGTCAAGATCCACCTGCTTGTTGCTTGTAGAATTTGTTA
>PNEQ01014261.1:0-11732 GCA_003012365.1 Medauroidea extradentata
CGATATATATCGAATGTGAGTCGAAAACTCATATTACCCCATTTTTAACCAGTTTAGGGCCGAATTCGGAAAATATATTTTAAATGGTACTTGGGATACTTACAAAAGCACCAATTTAAAGCAAAGAGTACTTCGATATCTCGATTGATTCGATAGATATGGAAGGATAATCGAAAACACATTTCACGTATTTTCACCCGTTTAAATAAAGAATTTCGAAACGATTTTGAGTCCTGCCATAGACATGTGTAAAAATAACCAATTAAAGTTAAAATCACGACGATAGCCAATTGTGTTTCAAAAATAAAGACGATTCATTAAAAACACATTTTGCCCCTTTTTACTGTCTGGGGGTCGAATTTCGAAAAAACCTAAAACACCTTATTGGGTATTTACGTAAGCAATATTTTGAAGTGAATATCAACTCTCTATCCCGAAGGGTTCGATAGATATCAATAGTTGATTGGAAACACATTTAACGTCTTTTCAGCCCCTTAAAAGTTGAACTTCGAAAAATCCTTAAATTGGCTAATATGCATTTTTACGAGTGTCCTGTTAAAGTAAAAATCACGATGATAGGCCGTCGGGTTCGAGCTCTATCGACATTTTTTCGGAAACACATTTCACCCCTTTTCACCCCCTTAGAGGTCGAATTTCGAAAAATCCCTTCTTAGTGCTCGCCTACGACCTGAAGGGTACCCCCACAAAAAATTTCACGATTCTAGGTCCAGTGGTTTTAGCTGCAGTTTGATATGTCAGTCAGTCAGTCAGTCAGTCAGTGAATCAGTCAGCTTTCATTTATATATATATGTGTATATATATATATATATATATATATATATATATATATATATATATATATATATATATATGGGATTCTTTCAACAACACTGACCAATTCCGGCAGGTTATTCGTTATGAAAAGAAAACAATAAGCAGAAAAGGTGTTTTGCTCTTTTCGCCCAAACTCAGTAGTAAAGGAGTAATACACCCTGAATACCAAAATTTAAAACCGTATTTCTCTAAAATATCGGAAATTGAATGACATAAAGTAATACTTGCAGCATTGCTTAACGTTACTGGAATCTTCAAACCAACAGCAAATGCTGCTTTGTACCTTTCACCCTTATGGAAACAGCAGAGGTGACTGCCGTCTTATTGTATACAATTATTTTACTGACAGGTTTTTTGAATTATTAAAGATGTTTTATTGGGTAATGAGATCTGTGTAACCAAAAAGGTCCTCTTGTAACTGTCTAGGAAATACTGCTTATACACAAAACACACTTGAATATTCGCACAGATATATAGAGCCTCGCGCATAGACAATGCTGCGAACATCCATGTGATGTGCTCAACGCACAGATGATTTTGGACATTCAATGTAAACAACATGTACAACACTGTTTTAAAGTCACAGCCCGGTTTGTTTTTGGCTTTATACGTATATGCCGTTGCAGCCAGTTGTAAACTAACATGGTGGGTTCTAGGCAGCTAAAACATGTGTTAATGGTATTGTGTTGGTCATACTGACAATAACGAACGGCTTGTCTGGGAGTGCTCGGACAAGTGCACCTTTTCCGTTCTTTGTGTCATTCCGTTTCATTATTCACTAGGATGGGCTGCTATAGGCGTACGTGTACAGAAATACATTAATGATGACAGAGGCGATCCCATGTTTCCAACGCATCGGATGGGATGGTGTTCACACTTTGTTCCCTGCATACGTATTTTCATGCATCTGAATTGATTCCGGAAGGTCAGCGTTCCATTTGTATTGGTTGTTGAACTATCGTCACTTAATATGTTCATTAACACAACTTTCACGATGGTATTACGCCTTTATTATTACCAATAGAAACGTGGTTCCTCTACTCATTATTCCTGATTTAGGCTTGGCTACCTGCCATCGCGAGCATTTCCGCGATACATATTTCAACAGTGTATATGCACACTCACACACACAGGCTGTAAGAAAATTAATAACCCAAACTCTGTTAGGTTACTCCTTGTGAAATAGTAAGCCATGACGTAGGGAAATTTCAAGTCAAGCGAATATTAAGAAAGTAATTAGCCATTGTCAACCGAGTTTAAAAGAAAGTAATATTTTCTCCAACAATCAAGAAAGGTTAGCAGTTTAGTTACGATTCTTTGGCTGATTTGAAGTATTATTGAGATCTTTATTCTGTAAAAATGTCAGTCTTAAAACCTTCCCCTTTCATGAAAATAATAGGGGTGGCCACCCTTACGTTGCTTAAAATTACTTGGCTGTCAGATATTGTGAATACTTCTTGTTGTTTATTCGAGCAGTTCATCGTATGAACAGAGAAGGTTGTCTTGTTGCAAGCTTCTAGAATGAACAGTTTACCATAAATATTTACACAAATATTAGTGAGAAATTAGTATAACGTCTGGTATGCAGGGAAAAAGTGCTACTTTCGTCAAGGAATGGCATTTTACATTTGCCGTGCTTTTAGGAAACTTCATTCTGGGATACAGTTATTTAAATGCACCAAATTAATGATGCGATATTAGTGACGGTGTTAACGTCCTTCACCTGCTTTCTCACGTTCCAATAAATTTTCAAGTTCTTATTGATTGCTTCTATTTTAAAGCAGTATTTGATTATCTAAACATACTAAATAACGTTGTAACAGCAAAATGAATCAGAAATCTGTTAGCACTCGCTTTCAGTTACACGTGTTTACATCAGCATCATAAACTTCCATCGAACAGAATTTATTTGATGAATAGGCTACATACGCAAAATGTATAAAAATTAATTTTCTTAGCCGTTATTTTTTCCATGCAATATTTAATTGGCTAGTGTGTGTTTTAAGAATTCAAGTAGTATCCAGACAGCAAATGCATATGACTTACACAGTAAGAACAATTGTTGTAGGAAAGAAAATTTAAGGTTTGTTTATTTGCGGTAAAGAAATATTTCATGTAGCAACGGAAATATATATTATTTTAAATATTAATGAAACTAAGTATGTTTTAAAAACTAAAATTTTCTTAATAATTAGTACGCTGTTCCTTTAAACAAAAATTTCTTTACAGAGAAGCTACCTTGCAGTGGTTCATATATTATTTTTAAAAAATTACTTTGACGACCCAAAAAAAATTAAATTGTGAAAAGGAGACCATTTTAATGTAGTTTACTAGCTAATGTAACTCTGTAGAACTCAGAAGAACTGGTGCCAAATTCCTGTCCTCTAGTTCAAGACAATTTGCTAAAGAAGACTATTTGTCGTGAAGTAAGCTATTATAATTTCTGGAGCTGAAATAGAGGCCGCCTGTGGCTACCGTCCTTTCTACGCCTTAAATAAATTACTAATGTAATAGGAAAAAGTCATCGTCGTGACAAAATTTCTAATTTAGGTGAAGTTTTGTGTAGTTCTGGAGTTATATAATAACATGGACCACGTTATAATTTGTAGTTGGTTTTCAAGCCTTGACAGTCAAAAAAATAGTTTCTTCGTATGAATATATATTTATATTTACACAAATGTTTTTGATGTACATGAGCTCTGCTAGCATATATATGTGTAATATGCATTTAAAAAAACCGACGAAGTTCAACAGGTGTTTGCTGATGTGAAAAATAATGTTGTTGGACGTATTTGATGTACGTACTGTATATTCCTCGAGTGACCAGTTTCACCTCGCGTTTTGAACGTGCCTGTTTCACGCAGTCTCTAAGTGACAGTTATGAAGGTCGTGTGATGAGGTTGCCTCCGCGCTGGGAATCTCTCGTCATACAATCATGCAGCAGTTCTTGTATTACCTTTCACTTCACTGTGCGTCAGGACCATAACTATCATCTCTGCTTTGTTGTACGCTGCCATGTCGACTTGTAGCACAAGGCTTGCAATTCCCAATGAAGTGTGCGTTTGTAGTTTACTGAGTGTTCCCACTTCCGAACAATTCAATTAAATTTATTTCTTACATAGATCGAGAGCCAAACGTATTGAGCGCTAAGAGTGATATACGTATTTTTTTAATGAGGGAATTTATGTGTATTTGCTTGTAGTAAAGTTCTTACTATACTTGCATTAGTTGACTATTTGGGTATTGTTTTCTTTTTACTGTCATACAACTCAGACATTTCTTCGCCAAAACATTGAACAGTTGATATACCATCAAATTTAAGGTATCTTCGCGTAGCTACTCTCAGCTTTGCCTACTTCGCAGAACGAAATGCTGTAGCAGCCTGATGCTAACATAATACCCTTATCAGAAACTGATGCCATTTTAACCAAGTGACACATGTCCTGGATTTACTAACACTACTGTTATCTTCTTCTCATATAATCTGTATTATTTCAAAGTATCCGTTTCCCAACCTTTTTTTTTTTCAATACTTATCTTGATTGTTTGTTCTTGGTCCGGGAAAACTAAATACTTGCTCGATCTCTACTTGGCTCATGAGTTCATGCTGATACTCAGCTGCAACGATGAGGTTACCGATCGTTATTTCAGCTGTAACCTTCTGATACCACCGCGGAATTCTCTGTGACCAACCAGTCCAAGGAGTCTTGCACAAGTGGCAACTCACTCGTTCAGCTAATTGATACAACACGTTTATCCTCCGTTTCAATATATGTCAATTAAATTTTACATCTGTTCGTGCCTATTTTGTTAGCATTACCACAATGTTTGTCGCAAGGCAAAGCAAAATTTACAATGGCTTTTAAAGTTTCTTGCAATGTGAGCCAATAATTTAGTAAAATGTTATGCACATACGCCATTACAGTGATATGTTGTTCACAAAACCAAGGGTAAACCAAGAAAAACAATGAAGGAAAAGCCAAGTCGAAATGACTGTGGTCAGTACATATATAAATAATAAAACCAAATATATTCTACGATTAATCATGTCAAAGCACAGGAAATACACAAAATAAAAAAAAAAATACACATTCAAAACAAATAACGAATAGAACAAGAACAAAGAAAAAAGAATAACACTTAAGACACAGAATTAACACAGCACGTACAATAACCACGAAGGAAACACAAAAGATGATAAATCAGCAGCAACGATGAACAAAATATAAAATACGTAAGGAAAAACAGAGAGGTCAGAGTCATTTTAGGACCAAAAATTGTTTACAGATATTGTATAAATTATCAACACCACTGACTGACATATCACACTGCAGCCCAAACCACTGAACCTAGAATCGTGAAATTTTTTGTGTGGTTTCCTCTCAGGTCGTAGGCGAGCTCTAAGAAGGTACTTTTTGAAATTCGATCTCTAAGGGGGTGAAAAGGGGAGAAATTTAATTCCGAAGAAACGTTGATAGAGCTCGAACCCGACGGCCTATCATCGTAATTTTTACTTTAATAGGGCACACATAAATATGCATTGTTGCCAATTTCAGGATTATTCGAAATTCAAAATTTAAGGTGGTGAGAAGACCTTGAATGTATTTCCGACTAGCTATCTATATCATCGAATACTCCGGGATAAGGAGTTGGTTTTCACTTCAAAATATTGCTTACGTAAAAGCCCAAAAATTAGTTTTAGGATTTTCGAAATTCAACCCCCAAGTAGTAAAAAGGGGCAAAACGTGTTTTTTATGAATTGTCTTTATCACTGAAACACAATTGAGTATCGTCGTGTTTTTACTTCAGTTGGTTACGTATACAAATGTCCGTGACATGACTCAAAGACGTTTCAAAAGCCTTTAATCAAGGGGGTGAAAATACGTGAAATGTGCTTTCGATTATTCCTCCATATATATCGAACCAATCGAGCTATCGAAGTGCTCATTGCTTTAGATTGATGCTTTTGTAAATATCCCAAATACCAATAAAATATATTTTTCGAAGTCAGCCAAAAAGAGTAAAAAAAAAATGGTAAAATGTGTTTTCGATTCACAATCGATATAAATAGACCCTATTGATATTTATACAGAAATTTGATTTTTGTTTAAGGTTGATGCTTACTATACACACATGCCGTCAAAACTGTTAAATATTACTGAAGTTATGCGAAACAGCCGTAAAAGTCATGCCACAACAGTAATAATATGGCTTATGACTTACTCTGTGAATTAATTTTATAAAGGTTTTCTATAAATGTGCAACATTTTGAAACTCAATATAGAAATAACGAAAAAAATAAATCTTAGAATTTTTTTTTAATTTTGAGAAAATGTTACGGATGCAACGCATTCCTCAAGCGTGAACACAAAGTCACGCAAAACGCTAGCAATACGGCAGTCCAATAAATTCTAACATTTACTTAAAATATTCTTAATTCTTTTTTGCTAACGTTCAAATTGAAGCAGATAAAAATTTTCTGCTAAAGTCATCAATACGTCGAATTCTCCACCTGGTAACCTTGTAACTGCAAAAAGGAAATCGTTGACGAAACCTTCTAATGTGTTCAAAGGATTCTTGAACAAAGTAATTTTCTAATAATTTTGATTATGATCTATATAAATTGATTCCAATATCTAGTATAATAATAAACGAGAAGATGTAACACATTTTACAACTATAACTGCCGGATAGGGTGACTAGTTTCAAAGTGACAAACATTTAGTTAACGGTGTTCTTAGAGGAGTCAAAGTTTAAAAATACACACACTGATTTCTTACGTACCAATGTTAACTGTTTTCCAAATATTCGCTACGTAGTTTTGAACAGTTTAGTTGGCCCAGAAGAAATTTATTTACTCTTCATACCTCTGTGTGCACAATTGAAGCAACTGGAATATCTTATAATATGTACATTTTATGTTGCTGTTAAATTGTTTCAAATTATTATTACCTGTTCAGAACTGAAACAGATGAAACTTTGACCTACTAAGCAACCGTACTCAATGATTTAATTTACAAATGCAGTGCCTACGACAGAATTCTTGTTGATACCTCTCTAGATTGCCTTAAGAAGTTATCTTGGGCCTTGGCAGAGCAAATCGTTGACCGGAGGATTTTCTCGGCTTCTCCCGTAATATTTGGTCTTGAATTCTGCTTCTGATATAAAATTAATTTTTTTTTCAACTTTAGGATTACTCCAAGGCCATGCTAGAGAACTCTTACCAAATCATCTCACTGCTTTCCGAAGAAGTTGTTTAGCCCTGGACAGAAATAAGTTTAGGAGTTTTTTTTTAACATACAAGCTTATCTAAAAAAAAAAACGATATTTCATTGATATTGACAGTTTGGATAACAGCTTATCGGAGGCGCAAAGAAACCTTGTGAGAGGGCAAAGTCCAATATTACTTTTTGTACGTAATTAATTGTACATTAACAAGAAAGATACTCGGAAAAGTAGTTGGCAAAGAAGTTACTTGTATAGTTACAAATACTTTTAATTTTAAGTTATGAAGTATATGTATGTAATATTACGTGTCATAGTCTTGTATTAATACGTAAAACGTACCAAAAAGTTTAAACTGTAACATTTAGAATACTCTAAATGTCAAATGTAACTTGTTTACAATAAACTTATCCACAAATAACATCGGTACGTATTTAGAAAAAATTAAAATATAAAGGAATCCTTGTTTCTCAACGAGACCAAAATTAGTTATTGGCAGTATCCCTTCTTTTTCTTTTAATATAGTCAATCATTTAACTTTCATAACCATAATATTACTTTTTTCATGTCAGAGATTTTGAAATTCGGAATTTTCTGAAAATGGCAGCATACACTATATATAGTATAATCAACTACCCAATGAAATATTACTTTACGCTGGCAACACACACAAAACATAAATATGTAGTTTCAGAAATGTTAACAGCTAGTGGGATAGTACTATTCGGACATACTAAATTACGAATTAATACTACGTTAAATTGTCAGTTACATGTATCCAGAGATATATTTGCTTTACAAAGTAAAAACAATCTATCAACTTCTTCATTAGCTAACACCCGTAACTGTTAAAGAACAAGTATTTGGGAAAGTGAATACATTAAAAAAAAGAACAAGCTTACGCGCTGTTAATTATTTATGAAATAATTGTGCGTGTTGTATGATATAGCATGCGTTAATATCTTCTTTCCTAAGTTAATCATGCATTCTGCAGGTATGCTTCAATTTTCAGTAAATTTGGTATTTCAGGGCCCAGTGTCACAGAAAAGGATATCGAGTATTTACGTGGAACATCCGTGAGGAGGAGCTTTCCATAACTTCTTTCAGTTAGTAAAATAATATTGTCGTAAAAGATGAGCTTATGACAGCCTCCACATATATTAAATGTATCGGAGTGCTAATTTTCAATTATTGTCAAATTTCACTGATGTACTAGTGTAGAAATTTATGCTTGCGTTTAAAAGTCAACACGCCAAACTTAAGTTTGCTTTCAAACGCAAACACACAGTAAACTAAAGAAATATGATTGGTACTCCATATATGTTCTGTTAATAAGTGATGAAATAGGACAAAATAAGCTACAAGTAACATCCCGTAAGGTATATAATCTTAACTAGAAATAGTCGACTTTAAAAATGTAAAATTATATGGCCTGTAGTGATCATCGACATAATATTATTTTATTTAGTTTCTGAGCAAATTTTTTTTTTCTGTAAGTATATTCAGAGCAAGATTAAAGGCGCCATTTAGTATTTAATAATATTATTTATATTTTTGTCCCTGTAATACGTTTTGTTTCTAGTCCGTTTCGCTCACTGTATTTCTACATCTTACTTACCTCTGTTTCAGTAAACCCCATTGCTAAATATAGTAATCAATTTCTGGGGAAATAAATTTATAGTCATCTCGTCGCATAAAATTTTCAAACAGCTGTTTCGCTGCGTGTTCTCAAGAAAGGTGAGTATGGGACCTTCGAGAGAAAATTAAGTTTGGAGGAAACTAAAGCAACCCCATCAAACCTACCAGTTAATGCTAACTTACGCCAAGTTTCTGCATGGGAAATTCTGGAGAGATACCACGAGCAATCTAACCTTAATCGAAGTAACGGAATTCGAGTGTTTTGATTACGTTACCAAATCTGCACTCAGTTTCTTGGGTGTTCTCCTGAATTATGAGGCTTTTAAAGAAATTAACGACTCCACAAATGTTAAAAAATATTGCTTTAATCACTAAATCTTTTCACTAAGTACACTGTGTTTTTGGAACAATAATAGTAAATAATAAATTTCAAACACACGTAACTACAAAAATACTAAAAAATTCAGTTCTCAAATTATATATATATATATATATATATATATATATATATATATATATATATATATATATATATATATATAACGAATAGGACCTGCCCAACAAACAGCAATTTACGAAGTTTGTATTCTTGCCGAGCTTCAAAATACATTCTTCTGAAAGAAAATTGGTAGAGTACGTTCCAAAGATTTAAAATATGAATTAGTTAAAAGAGGTGCCATTTTCTGCACACCAACATTGATAACATTAGCAATATCTTCAGTAGCTACTGCGGATGGGCTGTCTGCATCAAAACTCACGACGGGCCGCACACAGGTGGCAAAGAAAAGCCCGTAGGGCATCACTCTTTCGAAGTCAATACGAAGCTTATCCAGAGAAATGATCTCTCGTCTGGCAACTCCAAGGGCCTCCATGGTGGACGTCAGTTCAGCATGGTATTCTCTCAGAAACATGTCAATGTGGCTGGCTATCACGGAGTCATTACCGGAGGTGAAAATAAACTGGTGTAGGTCAATCACCGGAGAGCTAAAACAGCAAGTTTGGAAGTCAAGCAACATGACTGCTACCGCCTGTTCACTTGATTCTGAGTATCGGTACATCAAGTTATGTATACCAAAGTCACCGTGGATTAGTACGTTAAAACTATCGTCTTTCCTCTTCCGAATAGCTTCTATGTCATCGTGCAAAGTATTGAAGCGATTCTGCAACCTGTCGGCCCAGCTTGAATCGAACTCTGGCATAGACTTCATTTTCTGGGTTACCATGGAGATGAAGGCAATGGACATCATCTTCATATCTTCATTCCTGTACTCGGAATAATGATGATCGAACAAAGTAAACAAACTCTCGTTATCTCGCTTGATGATCACAGAGGTGGCGTGGAACCTGGCGAGTGCTCTGAGTGCCAGAAGACACTGCTTCAGATCCAAGCCATTTTTACGTTTCGGCGGCTTGAATCCTCTTGGAGTGAGATCTTCAAGAGCTAGGAGGTAACTGGGAGTCTTGCGGGTGTAGTACACTCGTGGAGAGAAGTCAGTGTGGCGGCCTGGTAGTGCTTTTGTCAGGAGAGCCAACATCCTTGGTAGAATCTCTCCGTACATCTGTATCTCTCTGGGGAAGAAAGTAGATAGCTGTAAATCTATTAGGCCAGAATTGCCCTTCGTGACGACCTTGACGATGAGCGACAATGAACGTTGCAATGTGTCGCCATGCTGCGTGTATTTCACCATCACCTTACTGAGACAGCTTCCTGCGTGGAAGCTGTCATTCAACTCATGTACTTCAAGGTTGGGTAGTACCTCGATGGTGCTATCCTTCTCCGTCTCTCTCAGGATCTGTTGCACCAGATCTACAGTTATCTCTTCCTGCGAGGTCATTCTCGACTCCAGACTGTTGGGACAAACATACAGTAAAATAACTGATTGTAGCACATATATTGAACGGAAAGCTTTGATTCTTTTTGGCACAGAGAGCAGGTGTGAGGATTTTTGGGGATAGATGATTAGTTCGCCGTGCTGTGTCGTCACTCGCCGCCATATTGAATTGAACCTTTGACCATGCCAGTTCACCCTGAAATTAACCAGTTTTCCTCTCTAAACTTTCCGTAATTCCCTTAAATTTCTGTGTTAACTAACATCATTTCCCTATTCGTCTAAAAAAAATACTGTTTTCCATTCGATTAAAAAAATTAATACTTTCATGGTTGTCTCGAATCCAGCATAACCTCAATGTCTTTTCAAGGTGGCTAGATGAGCATTTTTATCTGGCTCACAAGCTTGTCAGGTTTGGAATTGGGTATTTTTTTTACTTAGAAGTACGGGATTTTTATTCGTAAATGTATTTAAAATAGTTATTTACTTATAATTTTAACATTAAAATTAATGCACGTTACATGTATTGTTTAGGGCTCAATACCACTTGTCAAATATCACTACACATAAATAAATAGTTTAATAAATATTAATAGCTTAAAAATTTTATGTTCCAACATTTTCTTTAAATACAAATAATAGTGAGCAAACCTGACTCCTGTTTTAGCAACACCTTTTCGATTTCCAATAAAATCGGTAAATAAATTTTTAAAAAATACAAAAATTTTAATAAATCATAGTTTCTTAAAATATAATACTCGCGTGACATTTTTCTACAGGCCCCCGACGACTGCATACCCTATCCCATCTCTATATCTCTACATGTTTGAAATACCCAGTCGAATTTCGAAAAATTCCGTCAAAATATTTTGGAAACTTATTTAAATAAAACATATTTTATACTTAAACATAATACTCTTCAACTTATTTCAAATTTGACTGAAACCATCCGAACAGATACACATTCACCAAGGAATTAATTTGCTTTTGTTTAACCACACTGCATATATACTCACAAGACCCCTCGACGCCTTCACCTATGCACAACCCCCACTTCTTTATGCCTGTACCCCTTTTTCACACCCACACACAGCACTCCTCCTCCACCCTCTTACTAATATCAAAACTCACCCCCTTCCCTTCCTTCTGTATTACGTACATGTAGTCATGACAGTCTTCATAGCAACGCTCGAGTACTCACAGCTA
>PNEQ01014261.1:11832-25734 GCA_003012365.1 Medauroidea extradentata
TATATATATATATATATATATATATATATATATATATATATATATATATATATATATATACAGGTAAAACACAAAATATGAAAATATCAACACTTAAAAAAATTCAATTATAATTATTGAAATATGTAAACTACGTGTTACTACTAAAAAAAAAAAATAGATACACCCAAAAAATTAAAAATAAATTTGTCTCACCGATACCCATTTTTTAAAGTCCGACTAGGCATAAGTTTCCAGCAATCCCGAGAAAGTACCAGGTGAGGCCGAAGGGTTCGCGAACAGAAGCATGTAGCTCGTCGCCATGGTCGTAGATTTCGCGAACATTGGCGAACATGTATTCTTAAATGACGAAGTGAGTCGTCTCAACATGTGTCTAAATAATACCCTGGAATACCGATTCCTTAAGTACGAAACGTTTCTTAGTTGGCGTATCAGCATCATACATAGGCTTCGAACCTTTAGATTTATACATTATAAGGATTTTGTTATGTGCATCGAGACAAATTCTTTCTTGTTCGTTAGATGTATCATTGCACTTAAACTCGAAGACTCAATTTAAACATCCCAGTGTGAAATAATCTCAGCATATCTTCTAAGAACACGTATTTACACCAATCGTCATCTGGCATGAAAAATTAAACTAAAATACTTGTCACAATTTAGACACTGATGACGTTTAGTTGGCGTGGTCATGTATTCACTTCGCAAAGTTAAATACCCTGGTAGCTCGGACAGTTTTAATGGAGATGTCGACAATGTTGTGAGAGTTGTAACTGAGTATTATAAAATATTTCTGCTGACTCAGGAGCATCCAGAAGAGCCATTCCAGGTTTAGGTTAGAGCAATGCACAAGGAAGATTTTCGGTCTGAGAAGTAGTTGTGGTCGTCGGTGATTTAGCTGACCCAATCCAAAAAGAAGATGACATCGTACCATTAAGAAAAAGTAGTTAACAGCACCTATCCATTGTAAATGAACTCATTATGAGAGCATTAGTTTCTCCGGGGGTTAGGGGATATTCTTCCTTTAATATCTGCTGATAAACTAACAATCTAGTTTATCCCTGCCAAATTATATAGTAGCCTACGAGTCTGTGTACTTCTCGTTCACAACATAATTTGAACTCGTGTCTACACTTGTAACTCCCTTGTCTTAAATCAGTTCACTCTGTCTTCTTTTTCGTGCAGGTTATCATCCCTTATGTCTCCTGGCATGCCAACGTTTGCTGAAATCCTTGTCACAGAATCGACTCGGATACCTTGACGATAGTGTAAAATGTATCCATTGTGTTCTAACATGTGCCATTAGTTTCTGATGGCTTTGTTATCATCGTATAATTCGTAGTAGGTTCAATTAAATCACAAATGCGTCCCGTCATCAAATCTGGTTACAATGAAGAAAGAACAACTTAATCTAAATCTATTTAAATCCTCAACACGAGTACTCCGTCTATGACACTTGTCATTACGATATGCTGTACAACAGTTCACTTTGCATTTACTCCATGCCTCCTTGCATCGTGAGCTTATACACATATCTTGCCTCAGTAGTTGCATTGGTGTCGATAAGGTTTTGACATCCATTCTCTTGACGTATTCATGACTAAACTCGAGGTTTTTACTAATGGTGTAGAATATTTACTGTGTTTGATAGGTGCCAAACCACTGCTACATAACCTTCGCGTTTTAAATCAATTACGATTGACAGGTAGGAAAATCAGGCCTCTTAATGTAGTCATAAGCATTTTCAAGTTGCTGTTTCGTCCAATCGGTGGTTAGCAGTTTTCTCACTGGAGCATACTACGATTAACATTCCGAAAACATCCTCCGAATTTGTGGTGAGGACAACAATTATCAGGATGCTTGAAAAGTGAGGTCAAAGGTCAAGATCAATGTCTAATTCAAAATGTTGACATCACTTCATCATAAATTGTTGCCTGTCGAGACAAAATAACGAATATAACTGAGGTAACTTTACTGAAACCGATTTCTAATGATCTGCTGCGAAGTAAAAGATCTTTAACGTATGTCTTTTGTAGTAAAATATTACATACTTGGCAGAAAGCTGTTACCTATCTCCTGTAATAAAGACTTCACTATACCTGTCTAGCTGTTTCTAGTCCGGTACAAATTTATGTACCTGGTCATAGTTCTATGGTACAAATGTATGTACCTTGTCATAATTCTATGGTACATTTTATCTCTTTCTGTGGTAGATGAAGTACACAAAATATCTCGATGATGCTGTTAGAAAATGTGACTATTATATTAATAACTGTAAGTCTCAAACCACCAAAAGGAGTCCTCAAAACGAAACCGAGATCTCATATCTGTATGTGCCTTTGTTTATCTAAACATTTATGTTCGGAGAATGGATTAGTATATCTATGTAATGTTTACTAGCATTTCTATAAGAGAGATGAAGGCTTATTTGACTGTCCTCCATGACTTGTGTGTTTCAGACATGTGTAATAGCAGTCTACAAGACACATCTCATTCTGGAAGCTGTCGTATGACAGTTGGCAAGGAAACTCACGCAATAAAGAAAAAAAAAATATTTTACGCTACTGAAGGATGACTTCCTGTATTCTTTCTGACCCCAATGATGGATTTTAATGCTTTACGATGACTATTATAATTAGGTTATCACATAAACTATCACCAGTTTGGTAACAGTAACAGCTAGATTGCTTTTAAACTTCTAGCTGGTACAAGAGATGTTAGACAAGGGTTTTACAAATTAAGCTACCATAGAGTGTTGAATAAACTAGTTAAGACTAATACCGGAGACAGAGTGTTCACCCGCCATAATAACGTGAAAGTGAATGGTATCACATGTGAAGAAAATATTTCTCGTTCATCGGGAAGGATTGCAAGTACTGAGACAGGATGTTTACTCGAGTATGTGGCCTTTGCGGTCATGTGGAATGAAGCTTTGTTTTCAGCATAGTGTACAAGACTTACTTGGTGTTCTTATTTATTTTCAATTTCACTTCATTATGGTAAATAAGTAGGTAGAAATCTTACAAACCCCCTTTTGGACGAAGAAGCAATTCGAAAATCCGTATGAGTACATGTATGGGTCTCATTCCTTTGTCGATCAATCGTTCTTTAGCAGTTATCGTTATGTATCAATGGTTTGACGCCTATCGAATCGAATAGATATCATACACAGTCAGTGACGACTTCGGTTAGAGTCACATATACTTAAAGAGAATCAGTACCAGTACCTTACAGAAAAAAAAAACGCAATGAATGTTACAAGACATTTGTGTATGCTCACGACGTAACTAGCCAAGGAACTACAAACTGCAAAATGAGCCATTATCATGAGATACAGAAAACATATAAGAAGAAGACAGGATGAGCTGATTAAGCAATGGGATGTTATGAGTTTCGGTGCGAGTTCAAGTGTTGTTACGAACGATAAGTGCGCAGGCTCGTAGGCTACCATATAAATGGGCGGGGATAGTCGAGATTGATAGTTTGTCAGCAGATACAAAAGATAGCAAATCGCCTTGCACCTGGACGAACTTGTGCTGTCATAAGAGATTCTACAATGGACGGGAGTTGTCCTGTGCCATCCTCGAATGGTACGATAACATCTACTTCTTGAACCAGTGCAGCTACATCACCTACGTTCTCGACTGCATCAACCGAAGGCCTTCCTGGTGTGGTACTATTTACCAATGTGGAATGGTTCCTTTGGAAACTCCTGCTTCAGCAGCATTATCTTCGGATTCTCATGGAACTCCTACAGCACTGACATTTCCATCGACATGGCCTGAGCTACTGGGATTTTAAACTTTGGGAAGTTAATCCATAACCACACTATCTAGATGTCGTTAATGTCCAAAATATGGCAATTAATTTCAGGTGTCATGCTAGGCAACAAGACGAATAAAATTAGTCTAAGTATATACGTTGGGCTTACATAAAGTTGGATATTACAAGTGTTAGTACGTGTTCAATTGCTACGATGTTTTTAAAAGTTTAGAAAGGATCTGTCGAAACGCACACAACGAACACGTAAAAATGTGTGATATTAAAGGTACTACACATGTAAATGATGCTAGTAAACGAAATAAGAATAATTCGTACTGAAGGAACCGTCTTTCTGAGGTATTCATAAGACGTATGTTGCATCGAACTCGCCAGGTGCATCGATAGACATTTGTACATTTATAAACATTATGAAGAAAAACTTAATTCAACTTGCACAAGAATTGGGAAATAAGGGTGCTCTAATTGGAACACAGTTGGGATAAGTCTGAGCCATATTCTGGTCAAAGTAGCAGAGAGGCATTGAAGCCAGCTATAACATTGGCGGAAAAAAAAACAGTGCGAATGGAAGCAAAGAAATGCATTGCCACTAGGAAGAAGAGAACGTTGCAATCCATCGGGATGAACCCTGCATTATACTGATTATATACAACATAGAACAAATGTATTCGGTTCACTTCATAAATAAACGGTGCACAGGATGCACTGAAAAAATATATAGTTGCAGGTACCATACTTGTGTTACATTATGGACAACAAAACAGTTTGGTTGTCGGTACTACTCAGGACAGTTCCTTCAACAATATGTTTTCTAGAAGAAACAAAGAGCCTTATTGCTTTTACAAACCAGATGGTAACATCTACAAACCAGATAGTTGAAGGAACTGTCCAGAGTACTACCGACAACCAAACTGTTCTGTGGTCCCTATTTTAACAGAAGTATGGTACCTGCAACTATACTCTTTTTTCAGCGTGTGCTAGTTGTTTTCCTGTCAACCAAGATGGTAGAAGTTGTGCGATATAATGCAAAGTTTTCGTAAATCTCTGCTTGTGATGGAGCTGTTCGCTCGTGTTGATCAGCCTCGGCAGTTAGCAGATGAAGAGAAATACACGTGTGTTGATGATCTCTTCGGTAGCTAAGACTGGAGCGTCTCTTCAAAAGTGTCTGTGGGCTGTTCATTTGACTTGATAGCTCCTTCCATGGAGACTTCAAGCTCTTCCTTGCTGCTGCTGCGACCATTTTGCCCCTACTGAATACGTATTCGCCAATGTTCGCGAACTTGACGGCCACAGAGACGAGCTACTGTCAATGTACGCAAGCACTTCGGCTATGGCATCGAACTGTACGTCTATATTCGAGAGCTTTTCGCCAATGTTCGTGACCACGCCGGCCAGAGCGACGAGCTGTTCGTCAACGTTCGCGAGCACTCCGGTCATGACAGCCAGTTCTGTTCTAACTTGGTTCGCCAGTGTTCCAAAAACTCTCTATGGGCTGGGACTTCCTCGTAATTACTGGCAACATGCCTTATCGGACTTGAGAACGATAATAGCTAAAATGATTTTAATTTATTTTCAGAAGAGTTCCCGTGTTTCATGTAGAAGTATGAATATTTGATTTTGTAAATTAAATTAATTTTTTAAATGTGCTGTTCTTTAGTCTGTTTTCATGACGTGTGATATGCATAAGGGCGCGGCCTGCCGCAATTTTCATCAACATTTTTTAAATTTTTTATTTGTACCAGATATTTCTTTTCTTATTTTAGACACAGAATGTGACTAAAATCGGCTCTTATGAAATTTTTTTTATCTCTTATAGTTTTCGCGTAATGGCTTGTTAAAGTCAAATTTTGCATGTTTCCGTTTGAACGACTACACTAAAACCAACTAGCCTACTGATATACCAAACTAAAAAAAAATCACAGTGCATAAAGACATTGCAGGCTACAATGAAATGCTCATAAAATTAAAGAATAAAAATTATTTCAATTTTAAAAAATGCTGAAACTGAAAAAAAATTGAAATATTCAATTTTTTTATTTAATACAAATAATTTTTATTCTTTAATTTTATGAGCATGTCATTGTAGCATGCAATGTCTTTATCCACTGTGATTTTTTGAGTTTGGTATTTCAGTTGGTTTTAGTGTAGTCGTTAAAACGGAAACGTGCAAAATATGAATTTAACAAACCATTAAGCGAAAACTATGAGAGATAAAAAAATTTCATAAGAGCCAAATTTAGTCACATTTTGTGTCTAAAATAATAAAATAAATATCTGGTACGGATACAAAATAAAATAATGATGATGAAAATTGCGGTAGACCGCGCTCTTAAACCAGCATGGTTGCTGGCCTCTGGTATAAGAATTGTTAATATTTCCGAATAGCAGTGAGTGCTCGAGCTATGTAACTGGTAGCTGTGAAGATACTCGTATTTACGTGTATGTAATGTAGAAGGTAGGGAGGAAGGTGATCTTTAAGAAGGGCGGAAAGGTGGGAGAGGATTCGAGGGTGGGAATTAAGTAGGGGGTAAGTGATGTAAGAATGGGGTTGTTGTTTGGTGTAGAAGTGTCTGAGGGTGTTTAGGCAGCTTGGTTAAACGGAAGACAGGTCAGTTCTACAGTAATTGTTAACACTGCTCTGATAATCCGCAATTTCTTGAAGAAGTGGAAGAGTATTGCTTGTAAAGTAAAAAATATGTCATTAAATGTAGTTCTAAAAATGGATTGCTTGAATTTGTTGGAACTTGACAGTATTTTTACGGGGGAGAGAGAGAGAGAGAGAGTAGGGTGTGTAGTCGTCGGTGACCTATAAGGAAATATATTGAGTGAACTTTAATTTAAGAATTTATAATTTACTACCGTTAGGAAGCATGGTTAATTTTGCGTAAACCCCTGATTTGGGCCCGGCGGTGCCCCGACCCCGCCTGCTCCGCGATCGTTTTGGCAGCCAGGACAGCCTCGGGAGCGGCCACAATTTTTTAGTTTAAGAAAATATCTCGACTGGCTTTATTGGAAGTCAATCTGGTATTGCTAAGATGAGAGTCGGGGTTACAAATTATTAGTATTTAAATAAAATGTTAAAATATATAATTAATTTTTGGTAGTTATAAAAAATTTGTAAGTTATAAATATCATATACAATTAAGTTTGATGTTGAAATATTAATAGATTAAAATGAATTAAAAATAAAATTAAGAAATTTAATATACCAACTTATGCTTAAATAAAATTAATTTTAATGCGTAGCCCCACACCATTATAGAACCGAAAAAATTGGAACAACTAGCCGCTTTGAGAAGAAATTGCGGTCATGCTGGTTTTGATACAACCAAAAAGTCAAATTTGTTGAGTCGAGGGGGAAAAAAAAGGGAATTTTTTTTTTTGGATAAAAGAATATTTTCGGGAACACATATAAGAAATTGTGGGAGAATTTTTGAGAAATTTTAATGGTAAAAGGGTTATTTTGGGGGTTGAAAGCCAAGGTCGAAGCTCAAAACCAATATGGTGGCGAGTGACGTCACATTATGACGGATTAATCCTCACTCACCAAAATTTCGCACACCAGCTCCCTGTGGCAAAAGGAACCAAAACATGCAAATATTTCTATACACAATTTAAATTAATTTATTCTTAATAATTATGAATATTCATTTAGTTATTCACTTCAGTATAAATTTGCAATACAATTATTATTAAATTCATTTGAACGTAATTTCTTAAAAACGCTCTTGCATGCTTTTTTAGTTTTAAAGTTGTAAAACATATTAAATTTCATTAAAAAACACTTTTTTAATTTATGACGCGTAGATTGGATATTTAGAATTTAAATAGTTTAAGTGAAACACCATAGCACATATAACTTATTTACGGTAGATACAAAAGGAAAAATTCTAGTGTAATTGATATTTTCCTGTGGTAATAAACGAGCAAAGTTCTACTTCTGGCATTAATTTATTAAAAATAAAAATTATATTCTGCGTGTATTCTAAAATAACCGTTATTATTACATGATGTGAAATTTTATGTACAATACATAGTTTCAATCTATGTAACTACTGACATGCAATATCAGTCATATATCTAGGAAATGGTATCAAGTAAAGAAAATGCTTTCATTCTCTCTTGTTTTATTCATTATCCGACATAAAACACTTTTTTGTAGCTGTTCTTAAAGTTTGCGCGAATTTTGAAAAAGCTGAACAAAAAAAACTGATAAATTCAGATTCAGCTACTGATTTTGTAGTCAAAACATGTAACTTAATGATCGCAACCACTGTCACCTTTCTGCTTGTTACTTTCAAGGTAACTACTTTTACTGGTTTTTCAACTCCGACATCAATATGTACATACATATTGAAGTCATGAAGCTATGATGTCAATTTGTTTGATAACTTTATTAATACTGCTTGTTACTTTGCAGTTAATTTTTTACTGGTTTTCCAAGCTCCAACATTAATATGTATATACATATTGAAGTCATAAAGCTATGATGTCAATTAGTTTGATGACTTTATTAATACTAACAAATGGGTTTCCTTGCACTGATAGTGTACTATTTTGTTTAAATAATGTCTGAAGAAATTCAAAATAAATTTTTAAAGCATGTTGATTATGTTTGGAATGCGCTTGGTGAGTTAATTGTATTAGATTACTACTAATGTATTTTTTATTTAATTTATAATAGTGTTTTCCATTACAATGTCCCTTAACAAGTGTAAATTATAGCCCCAAAGTTAAAATTAAACAAACAAATAAAACTCAGTTGCACTAAAACTCCATTTTGTAATGTTTGTATATATGTTTCAATATATCTAGTCAGTATTGATTACTAATTCATTACACAATTCGTGCGCGAAGATTGATTAATTCTTTGTAGAATACTGAAACAAGATCAGTGTTTTATATTTTAGCTACAATCACAATACTAACAATGAGTTCGATACGCAATGCAGAACTGATACAATAGTCAGTAAATGTTGTTTTGCGTTTCATACATATTAATATCTAGACGTGGTTAAAAGAGATCTATAAGAAATCAATTAGAATTTACCTATCTTAAGAATAATTGTTGCGTGCATTTTGCAGGGGGGCATTAAATCAGTCAGGATCCAAAGCAACAATGTATAAATGTTGTATGGTTGTTTCCCTTCGCGTTTTGTCACGGCCCAAGTGGATATGTCTGAATGCCAAAATTCTAACGAAACACGACTTAACTTGTTATGCTTGAATCACAATAGCGTGACAGACATGGTGCGATGGGCGCGACTTGAATTAAACACCTTGTCAGCCACTCATTTTCGAGTCTTCTACGACACCAGAATTTGCGTGCGCAACTTGATTTCCGAATAGATAGTGTTTGTATTTTATTCACTTGGCGAGCTCCACAAAGCTGTAAAATGCATTTAAATTTGTGCCGAAAATGTACTTAACTGAAAAGATGGTAGCAAGTAGTATTTTGTAATTTAACAAAAATATGTTCAAAAGTAAACTTTATACAAATGAACTAAGGTATAGTAAAATGACTTAAATATAAATTGCTCTCATACAAGAACGGGTTATTATGTAGTGGCAAGTAACTGTTTGCTTTTAATAACATTGAAGTGTTTATCACGAGACAAATGAACTAGTATTTACAAGAATGTTTAGTGCCACTAAGCGTCCGTCGCATGTTGTAATTCCAGCATATGGAGGAAGCATATTTAACTAACATTTGATTTATTATGACTGATTATATAATGTATGCTTTAAAATTACCAGGTAAACTTTATAAAGACGTGAAAATTCCGGCCGTCGTTAGCTACTTATGTTTTATTCTATAGTTAATTTAATAAAAAAAATACTAAACAGTAGTCGTAGTGGCAAAACAATAATTTTAAAGGCCACTCTCGGCGCGTTGTTATGAAGAAAAGTGCGTTTAGAGTGAGTGTGGCCAAACGTCACTCTCAGTTCATGGTTATGAAGAAGAGTGCATTTATAGGAAGTTTGGCTAAAGGCCACTCTCGGCGCGTGGTTATGAAGAAGAGTGCCTTTAGAGCGAGTTTGACCAAAGGCCACTCTCGGTGTGTGGTTATGAAGAAGAGTGCATTTAGAGTAAGCGTGGCCAAACGTCACTCTCGGTTCACGGTTATGAAGAAGAGTGCATTTATAGGAAATTTGGCTAAAGGCCACTCTCGGTGTGTGGTTATGAAGAAGAGTGCATTTAGAGTAAGCGTGGCCAAACGTCACTCTCAGTTCATGGTTATGAAGAAGAGTGCCTTTAGAGCGAGTTTGACCAAAGGCCACTCTCGGTGTGTGGTTATGAAGAAGAGTGCATTTAGAGTAAGCGTGGCCAAACGTCACTCTCGGTTCACGGTTATGAAGAAGAGTGCATTTATAGGAAGTTTGGCTAAGGCCAATCTCGACGCGTGGTTATGAAGAATAGTGCCTTTAGAGCGAGTTTGACCAAAGGAATCTCTCTCGGTGTGTGGTTATGAAGAAGAGTGCATTTAGAGTAAGCGTGGCCAAACGTCACTCTCGGTTCATGGTTATGAAGAAGAGTGCATTTATAGGAAGTTTGGCTAAAGGCCACTCTCGGCGCGTGGTTATGAAGAAGAGTGCCTTTAGAGCGAGTTTGACCAAAGGCCACTCTCGGTGTGTGGTTTTGAAGAAGAGTGCATTTAGAGTAAGCGTGGCCAAACGTCACTCTCGGTTCACGGTTATGAAGAAGAGTGCATTTATAGGAAGTTTGGCTAAGGCCACTCTCGACGAGTGGTTATGAAAAAGAGTGCGTTTAGAGTGATTGTGACCAAACGCCACTCTCTGGCACGATTATGGAAAATAGTGCCTTTAGAGCGAGTTCGACCAAAGGCCACTCTCGGCGCGTGGTTATGAAGAAGGGTGCATTTAGAGTGATTGTGGCCAAACGCCACTCTCGGTTCATGGTTATGAAGAAGAGTCAATTTCTAGTGAGTGGCGCTCTACGTGATGCACACGAATACGCGTGATATATTGGCTAAAACCAAATTTTTTACTCCATGCCATAAAGGCCACTTGCGGATAAAAAATGTGTACTACTAACACATTTTCAACTACTTGGTTATCTTCAAGTAGGTGTAGGCTGCAGACTCCAGCATTCTGTCCTACGACGTGTTCACAGAATTCAGCGCACTATTGGCTGGACGTACAGTGCAAAAAAAGTACACATATTGAAATGATAGCGTCCTAAGAATTTCTGACACTATGAGATATTATATTGTAACGTGGACAATGTTCATAATGGTGAATGTTAAGTTTGTTTATGTTTACTGACATGACTAAAAAAACGCGGCTTGGGATAAATAGAGCACTCAATGAAGCCCTGCTTATTTACTATTTTCAACCAGTTTGTATATTTCCGATCAATAACATAAACATTGCCACGTGCTTTTATTTGCATAAGGGTGTACAGTGTTTACATCTTTTCTCCGCTGCCTCCAATAAAGGTTGTCTACAATATATTCGATGTTAGAACATTGTGTTTTGGATACACTTCACTAAAGAAAATACCTGTTATCTAACGTCTGTATATAACGGGATTATGTACTTCGACTCTAACTTATACTTGTATTTGTAATACAAAGTTGTTGATTTTGAGTTAACTGCTGTGGCAGAACCACAGATGGTGTGTTGCAACTTATTTCTATTTTTGAAATTATACTGATGTTAATTTCAATATTCTAGTGATGTAAGTCATATTATCTATTGTTGTATTCGTTAGAATTTCCCCAACAAGATCCCAAGTAAAAAAATATTTAAAATTTAAGCGTTCGGCAATTGTTTTGTCGCCCTTATAACAGTTATTTCGGACACATTTTAACCATGGACATTTTATATCGATCGTGTTGTATATAAGGAGGCAAGATCAATGCTGATGGTCTATTTCTATGTGTAACCAAATTGAACGACGCCATAGTGCAGCCCATAACATGTGATGTTCTTAACCAAAGTTTCTTAATGAAAATAATTTCATTACACCCCTTACCACCCCCCTCCCCCCGACTAAAGTACACGTTCCTTATCTTCGCCTGCAATATGTCAACATACAGTTTGGTCATGAATTTCTTTCGGGATTTCAAACCAGATTCAGCAAAGCGACGCCAACAAGTTGTTACATGGGATATTAACAACATGGAAAATTAAATATTCACCACGATCCGGACGGCCAAAATCTCGAAACAAGAGAAATGAGTACATCGTCACTTCAGTGGAGCTTTCTACCGAGAACCTATGCAGAAACGTTCAGGTGAACTGGGAGAGCCAAAATCAAGATTGCTGATTAATTGTAGGGGATATTTTCAATTCCATCCATACCAACCAACATTTGTCAGTGAGTTAACTGGTCAAGACCTTGACAAGAGAAGTCAAGCGCACAAAAATTTACAGGGAGCATTCCTCGCCTTGCTCTCGTGAAACAATGTTTACTTT
The DNA here is from genome assembly GCA_003012365.1 of Medauroidea extradentata. Lineage (NCBI taxonomy): Eukaryota > Metazoa > Arthropoda > Insecta > Phasmatodea > Phasmatidae > Medauroidea > Medauroidea extradentata. The sequence goes on from PNEQ01014261.1 coordinate 24,055, forward strand.
ACTGATGTAGAATTTACTGCAGTGGTAACGTTGGAAATGTTATGGTATGGAGAAAAGAATACAACAACTTTCATGATGAACTTTAGAAAAAAACACACCATTTTATGATCTAGGCAGCGGTATATGTCAAACTTCTGATTGGGTCGTATTTCTTTAATTAATCAGTGTCGCAGCACAGTTGCATGGAAATGCTTCGCGAGTGGTTTGTACCACAACTTCATAATCTTGGTATTGTAGATGACCATAGATTCCAGCATGATAGGAGACCCCCAACCTCACGCACTAACAGATCATACCTGAATGACTTTTTTCCGGGTAGGTGGAAGAGGATAGGGGCTTTGCATCGCTTGCTTGGCCACATCAAAGCCCTTTTGACATGATGATTCAATGCATTATTGCGACTTGTGAAATACCAACTAAACAAGCAGAGATATGAAACCAAATAACAGCATTTCGCACCATCACACAACACATGTTACGGAGAATGAACCATTTCACCTGACACCGTATCATTATGTGTGCCGATAACAACGGTGCTCAAACCAACGTGGCTGATGTTGAAATGTATGTTTTAAACACATAGAATCTCTACTGAAACAACAGCATGCAAAAACATTTTAATCAGCGGTATAGGGACTTTCGGGACATTCTGTTTATAAACGTGTATTTGTTTATTCATTTTATGGGCACTTTTGTATCCGAGCTTATAGTTAAGTGTTAAACACACTTCCGTGATTAGGACTTTTGCGTGACATGCTATTTTTATTATTACATATCCTGGATATTTCTTCAGCGAAACATTTGCCAGTTGTGCAATTATATTCTAGTTTAGATGTATTCGTGACCAATGATGTAGGTTAGCTACTCTCATCACCTTTGCATTTTTTCGCATTACGAACTACTGCATCAGCATTGACGCCGTGCGCCATCTGGTCCACTGCATAACCACCTTCTCTATCGTCTTCTCCTACCCGTCTATATCACGGGCGAATGACTGCTATTTGTTGTAGGTCAGTCCCGAAATGTAAGTTTCCCAATTTTTATAAAGTCATGCCAATGTCCCATGAAATTTTCAACATTATTGTTTTTAAACTACAGAAACATTTTACTCCCAAAATGCTTTCCTTCCTGTTATAATTAATTTTCCTTCTCTCCAGTACAGTACTATACCACATATTTTTTCCATGGCTCCTATTCTTTAACTTGTTTTGGAGTGACACTTGTCCTGCGTTTACAATTCCATGTTTTTTCTTGTTTCCATTATACATTCCCGAAATGGCTATTGTCATACGTACTCTTCTAAAATGTTTGCTGGCCGCCACATTTTTGCCTCTTAGTCAAGAAATTAGTTATTTCTAAATAAATAAATATAATACCATCTCTTTTGTCTAATAACTTAAATCAAATACAGGGTGGCCAAGAATAAGTGTTACAAATTGATAGGGATGGTAGATGTGCATGTTTGGAGCATATTTTATTAGGGAACCCATGTCCGGAAATGCATCCTTATACCTGCAATGGTGCACCAAAGTAACAGGGGTAGGCAGGCAACCTGGCGACAACAAGCCAGTGAAAACATCTGTTGTGTTGTGTTATGTACTACCCGCTTTGACGCTCTGTGACTGTACGAGACACCGTGCATGTGTTACACTCGCTACGTTTATTGTCGTAGTTGTAGAG
>PNEQ01014262.1:0-17288 GCA_003012365.1 Medauroidea extradentata
TTTTTTTTTTTTTTTTTTTTTTTACAAATATCATTATGAAATCTCTCTTTCCGTAGTTTGTTTTGTAGAACAGAATGCAAGGAAAATATTTTCTTTCTCGGTAACTTTCTAGGAATTTTAGTTTTCTTTCCTACAACACTGAAAGAAAACATTTGTAGTATAATTTTACTGCTATATTATTCTGTAGTAAACAAAGTAATATTTTATGGTGACCATAAAATATTATTTTGTATTAAACGCAATAATATTTTAAGGTGACTATAAACTTAGTTGCATCAGGAAAATGTTTTTATGGTGACCACAAAAAATTAATATTTGGCAGGGTCAGTACAAACAAAATTAGGGCTGCCAGAAAATATTTTTTTTTATCTCTGTATCAAAATTAACAGTGCAAATTGCTCGACATTTATTTTGCTAGTTTCTTGAAATCTATGTGTCCTCTGCAGTGTGCCCTTTAACAATATAGGGATTTCTAACCTTATTTACCGTTCGAATCAATGGCATAGACTATATTGTAGTGCAGGTTTGATCTGATCTTAAAAGCCTCTTCTTTTGCCTCTCAACCGTATTATGTAAAGAATCTCCTTAATATTACGTTGTATAATATACAGCGCTAACTGCATCAATTCGGAATTGTAGGTTTTTCGAAGCCAATTTGCAAATAATAATAATAATAATAATAATAATAATAATAAAACATCAATCCTAGACAATAGTTTCTGCCAACTTTATGAGGAAAAATTTTTCATGAGTAACGTATATCTGAAGAACCAATTTCTGACGCCGGAATCTCGTACAATTAATTGCGGCGCAACAGATCACACTTAGGAAATGCATCATTCTGGGCAAATGTTTGCTCGTAAAGTTGGCAGATATAATTATCAAGGATTGCCGTTTTGTAGTTTTCCTATATGAATCAGGAATTTGCAAAAGGTACCAAGTCCACTTTTTGAGAAAATTCAGATTATACGAGATTTTGATTCTTCAATGCATTCTCTTGGCAGTCAGTAACAAAAAAAAAAAAAATAAATAAATAACACCAAGTCCTATACAAGAAATACGTTAAACGGACTAGTAAATATATGTTGAACTTGCAAAAATGACAAATGGTATGACCATTACAAGGGCATTGTGATTTTATACTTTAAACAATGCTGTTACTACCAGTTCGTTTACAAATCTGATGTGAAAGGAGTTGTTGAAGTACATGAACAGCTTTATACCTTTAATCTTCAGCTCCCAGGACAGCTGAGACCCGTTGTAATGCTTACATAAATACTAGAACTCTATCAATTGAAAAATTAAAACTTGAAGACATTCGCGGTATGTTGCAGTTTATGATGAAGCAGTCACATTCTACGTCAATATACTACATTGGCGGCCTGCCACAGACTAATAGACATGTCCATGATTGTGCCAACAGTGCATTATTTTGTTTATGACTTACATTTTTGTCTTTGAAGAATCTGTTTCCGTGTTGTTCAGTAGTTTTTTCACTAGCATATTCCAAGGTTACAATAATTTACACCAAGGATATTATGCTTTCTCTGATAGTGTAATACATAGCATTGCTTTATGGGTATAAAGTGCCAGGTGGTGGTGTGTTTGAAAAATATGTTTCCATGTATTATATTAGTTTTTCACGAGAATATACCAACATTGCACTAGTATCTACTCAAGATGTTATGTTTTATGTGCCGATGTTAGAATCAATGTTACTTCATTTGCAAAGGCACGAAGTCCACTAACTTTCTTAATTTATAAAAAAAAAACAAAAAACAAAAGCGTATTTACGTAAATTATGATTCATATTATTATTGATAACCTGTTTCTTTCTCAGCTCCACAATGATAGGTTTTTTGTTGTTTCCCAACAATCCGCTCGCTTGGACTTGGAACCTTTTGCAAATTACTGATTCATATTGACTTTCAAAAAGTGTAGCTCTTAATTGAAGAATTCAGCACTTATTTATCTACCACACCCTCTCAAGTATACTTTCAGTATTGTACGTTCATTATAACAAAATAAGATCATGTTGTGACGGACTCTGTAATGAATTTGTACCGCATACAAAGACGCGGATGCCTCAAACACATGGTGCTTGTATATCTGCAGTATTTCTTTCCGGAACTGTGTTTAGTAGTTATAGTCTGCGGTTATTACAAATGAAATTAATCTACTTGTATTTCTGTACTACGATTCTCCTATAAATAATTTTCAAATTGTAAAATTTGAAATAGTAATTTTAGTTTGGGTGGCAGTCACTCTATCAAAGAGGGAATCCGAGAAATTCTTTTGTGTATGTAAATTCTTCCTCGATACTTCAGGATAACTCGTTTTATTATTTACATTTTTATTTGCACAATACCGACCGTGTTGTTGCTTCAGGATAACTCGTTTTATTATTTACATTTTTACTTGCATAATACCGACCGTGTTGTTGAACGCACTTCTGGCACGCTATACAGGATGTCCAGGAACGTACCAATCATAAACACACCACGCGAATCCTGGGCTTAATTGGTGACGAAAATGTTAGTGGCAAAATGTTGAACGACGACATTTTACATGCACAATGTGGCAACACTGCACTGAAAAATTCCCCTCTTGCGCTCCCCGTCCAAGTATTATTTTATGTATGTTACATAAAGTAAATATAGAATCATGTTTGGACTGCTCCTGCACCCATAATATGTAAGCCATAACAGTAGCAGTAAGATATCGGTGGGGCGCAAGATGGGACTAACTACAGTGCAATATTTTGCTACTAACATTTTTGTCTCCAAATTTGACCAAGATTCGCGTGATGGTGTGCTTATTATGCGTTTGTTGGACATCCTGTATAGTCATCCTGATATGACATACTAATTAATATCAAACCAACAGTTTTTAGACTACGCTACATCTTCTGAAATTTTAAGTTCACCAATTAAGTTCTACATGTAAAACTAACACAACGATTATTATCTGTAGGCCTACTTACCGATCGCCTCTTCCCCATGGAAGAATCTGACCTCCCCATCATCTTTCTGGCCCGAGATGAGAGGAAGGGTTTGTACAAAATTCCTTTCGAAGTTTCTTGCAATGGGAATATTCACGATGAAACATTTTTGTACATACGCCGTTGCAGCACATGTCATCCAGAGATCCAATAAAAACTAAAAGAAAAACGGAAAAAATCCCAAATGGAATAATTCCACAATACAAGAAAACTTAACTGTTATATATTTGAGTAATTTGACATAATTCCTAATAGGATGTTTTTATTTTGGTTTTATTTTTTTATAGTTAAAATGAGTGCTGGACTGGTGCATCGACGATGTTGCAGCGTGTCACCATGAGTTATAATCTTTATACGAAAAGAACAAACACTTGAAAGTATGCTTCTATGTTTTCAAAAATTCAGCACGCTTATTAGAATGATGATTTTCGAGCCTCTCAAAATAGCTAAAAACTTTTTTTTTTTTTCACCGCTTAAGTCCCGTAGGAAAAAGGCTACAAGGAAAACCTTGTACGTCAGTTTGGCACGCTGCGATTAGAGGCGATAAGCTTCTCGTCAAGCGTGGGACACTGGCTCTTATCGCTACGCTGTTCCCACGTGTCAAAGGTGGAGATTCGACAAAAAAAAAAAAACTACAGTTAAACTAGGTTCGTTACTTTTCTTATTGTTTTTTTTCTTGTTTGGTTCTTAGTTCTCTGGATGACATGGTGTTGCAATTAACCGCATATGTCCAAAATAATTGGTTTAACCAAATCCTACTATCTTCCTATAGCCTGTATTAGATTTAACATGTAACCTAGCTAATATCTGACGATGGAGCGTGACTCAGGAAACTTATAATAAGAAAAGCGTCCTAACTCCCATCTTCTACAACATAATTTATTTTCGCCGAAGACGCCCGAAGCAGACTACACAGCACCCCCTCCCTAATACCAACCTCAGAACACGCATCATGAATGATGGAGAGAGGCGTTTCAGAATTGCCACATTCAAAATATAATTTTCGTCATTAACTATTCAACACGCTAAATAAAAGTATTTATTAATAACATGCTTTAGAATAAATGCATAATTTCAATTTGTTATTGGAGGGGAATTTCGGCAATCTTTGGTTCAGGATTTGTTTTTCTTATCCTAGTTACGAGGGTCTGCGCGTGGCCGAGAATATCCATGATTATCCTAGTAAGTTAACCTATACACAATTGAATACTTTAACTTTAGACTGTACGCTTCCTTTATTTAAAGTATTTTGTCAATACACAATACAAACGCTAAGTTAAAGTAACGACAGTTGAAAAACAATTTAGTATCTTATTTCTCTTTTTTGAAAGATAAATGTTGTGTTATATATATATACACACAGTATATAGTTAGCCTTTATGTTTGCCATACATGTAAATATTCCGAAAATAATGCCATTATAAAAATATTTTCCATATACCGTATATTTATTATTTGTTCTAAAATAGCGACGCCATCTATTGATGAAACTTCAGTTCATTTACGAATACATTTTTTAACGAGTTTTACAAGATTTTTCGAATACGTATAAGATACACCTTTTAACATTTTTCACGAAATTCCCATAACTGCATAGTAGAACGATACTATAAATAAAAATTCTTCATGAAAACCTAAATAATCAGCTAGTTCTTTGTAACCGGCTATCTTGACTTTTTCTTTAAGGTTTCCAGTTTATCAAAAACAAGTGAAGGTTAGGTTATTCTTACTACAGGTTGGACAGATGTACGTTAAAAGTTTGGCATTGGGACAATTTCTGCTGCCTGAGCGCTGGTTTCGATAGGTATAAGCTGACCAATCACAGAGCTTTCGTGAATTTAAAGTTACACGAAGTTGATAATTTAAAAGCGAAATTGGTGCGTTTTTCACTTTAAAATTAAATTAAATGACATATCTTTCCCGAGTGTAGTTAAATTTAATTTTACCACAGTTTTGTGTTTTATTAGCGACAGCAGCGAAACAGAATTTTTTCCTGTGCCAAACCTTTCCATAAGAAAACACATTTATGCTTTTCCGACGCCATTGAGTACGACTCCAAAGTTACAGGGGTTGCATACACAAGTGCCATTAGATGCCCCTACATATAAAAGTCTAGTGGAATGAAATCAGGGCTCCTGGTGTGGCCACGGAATAGGGCCACCTCTACATATCCAACACTCACCAAACATTGCATCTAGGCGCCGTCGTGCACGGACAGAGAAGTTAAATCGAATGCTAAAGTTTTCAATTGTGTAACCGCCTTTACTTTTAGCGATTGAATCTAGGCGCCCGTCGCCTCAGTTGGCAGCACTGCGCCTAGTTACCGGCGGAGCGCAGCAGCAGACGATAGCACGCGCTACGCGGATCTGCGCAGTAACCTATTGCGCACCCCGACTACTTCCCTCCCTCTTTCACACCTTCTCTCTCCCTCTCTCGCCCTCCCTCTTCGCTCTCTTCCTTCTATCAACAGTGGCTGCGACCAGGCAAGAGTTATGGGTAAATAATCATTGCTTCCGTGCCTCGATTTTAACGCGCAATCTTTTAAATGCTGAGCAATTGTTTTTTTTTTTCCCTTTTCATTTGGTCGTGGCCCTGAATTATATCTGGCGTGCGCGATTCCTCTTGTCCCCACGATGGCATATTGGGGAAATAAATCAAGCCCTGGAAATTCGTATCAAACTATTTCAGCGAATGTCTGTGCCATAAATTTATTGTTCGAAACAGTACCGGCTGTATCGAGAATTACGCGCGTCAAAAATTTTCATTTCTGGTTTTAAATTTCGTGTGTTAAGAGATTCGAACATTTACATGAAGCGTATCATATTACTAACATTTGTAGTTTAGTAATTAATTTTTTGTTTTTAACTTTAAATAGTTCTTGATTCAAATAAATATTGCTCATTTACCCTTTATTTGTGCACAATAAATTAAAATTTCTGATGGCCCATTTAACGAAATAAAACTCTTGTCACCATTGTACACAGTAAAAAGTATAGTGTCAGAAGTGGGATTCGAACCCACGCCCACAGGAGTGGACTGCGACCTGAACGCAGCGCCTTAGACCGCTCGGCCATCCTGACTTTCATGTCAGCAGCAATTTTAATAGAAATGACAAAATTGAGCCCTTTCTTAGTTATTTTTGTGTACATTTACGCGTTAAATTGTATTACGTTGCATTAATTAAATTAATGTTAGTAGATAATAGGCTAACGGAATGATATGAATACATTTACACGTGTTCTCAATACATTACAAAAAAAAAAAAAAAATACGACATAGAATTGTACAGTTAATTACAATTGGTTTCCCCTCTTTACACATATACTGATGTTCTTCTAAAACATTATTACAGTATATTATTAAAATGCCAGAAATCTTAAAGTGTTAGAGAATATGAACACATTTAGTATATTTTACTTAAACAGGCAACTCGTTTGTCAATGATAACTAAGCTGAAACACTATTTCTTAACTTTAAATATTACTGCTACTTCGAGTTTCTTACGAATGTACACCAGTTGTTTGACAACCGTTGATCCCAACCTACCTCTTTTTTTTCTACATTACCAGGTAAAATATATTCTCCAATTTTAAAAACTAAAATAATGCTGTAATAACTTAGCAACATGTAAACCTTTTTAGCAAACTCAGTTTCTACATAATGACGTCAATTTCGGTATTCATTTCTCTAAGCTCTTAAAGAGTGCATGGTGTATAATCCACCGCTAAACGCAGCAGTTAAAAATTGTACGTTTCTAGAAGCCAATGTGCAAAAAAAAAAAAAAAAAACAATCCCAGACAATAGTGTTTGCAAACTTTCTGAGCAACAATTTTTCTCGGAAGCCGCTATCATGTAAAGCGGGCACACACGGATACGAAGACCCGGCCCCTATGACGTCACGAAGGGTGTTGGGGGTGAGTTCTAACATGTCGCAATATTATAACGCGAAATTTACATGTATCTCTATTTTTCTTCACGTTTGCATTTTGAAGATGAAGTGTGTATGGATAAACTATAGGTGCTGCCCGCAATACAGGATAGAGGGTTATTTTACAATTGATGTTACGTCACTGGTTGAAAAAGTCTTGCAGGCGTACCAACCACACAAACTGTCGGCCAACAGTAGAAGTCATATGAGCACACAGTAACTTGGTGCTCAGCCTCCTGTCAGATAATAACTAGTCAATAACAAGAACATAAATGTGTCAAAACAATATAATAGTAAACAGTAATTTTACATCGTCTAGAAAACATACTCGAGTCTCGCTCATACGCCCACCATCCAAGAAACACATGTCACAATTAATTCTGCATGCTGCCTCATTGTCTACGATTTACTAATTCCAACACCGCGATATTTAAACGCCTAAAATTGCCAACTCAATTCGTCTTCTTTATCTTATACTGTTTTGTTAGGTTACGATAACCAAGTCATAAAATACGGCTAGAGAAAATTCTTTTTTTGAGAAACTAATTTGTTGAACCAACTTATTCGAAAGCCTTAGATGAATGAACATCTGAATACTACATGATTATTGGCAGTGTGAATTGATGCACTGTTTTCTATCGTTTAACTGTGCCAAAAGTTTTTTTTTCTGGCGGGTCCCAGCATTTAACCTGGCGATGCAGGAAATATCAAAAATTAAATAATCATCTTCATAACGGATTGTCTCAGTTTCCGGGCTGGAGCCGCGTCCTGTTCAGAGTTTATTTCAAACTCTTCTCCGGGGGTAAAATTGTAAATAACATTTTCGAAACAGTTTTAAACGATGGGCCCGCGGTGGTCGAGTGGTCCCAATTCACACAGCCTACCCCTACCTGACTTCGATGTCGACGGATTCACCTGGAGAACGACGACTGGTGCGACATCTGTGGCCACAGTGACACTGCGCTCGAGTGACAAACTGCATACATTCCGCGCCTTTATGCAATTGGTGCGAACGTCCCATCGCACGATGGCTTGGGGTCTCGGTCACCGATCTGTCTGCTGACAAAATATGTACTGGACTTTACAGCTTTTCCTAGCGTCAAACGACGGGAGACTGCGTGGCTTGAGACGCATTCGATCGCCTTTACCTTGCACACTCCAACTCCTTTCTTTTTGGGAGAATTTCTTCGTAGTATACGTTGTGCGAGATGGACAATGGTTCAAGAGAATATGTTGCACCGATGTTATGGACATTATTTTTCTTCTACCGAAGGTGTGACGTGTGTGTCGTAACGAGTCAATGTATGACGTTTCAGCTTCTAGTTGTGTTTACAGTAGGATAGTCCTACTGTTTGGCTATACGCTAATAACTTTTATAATTCCAATGTATTATTAATTTTGTATGCCGGCGTAAATGTAAACGTAAATGTAAATTTAAATGTCTCTATCTAATGTAGTAACCTTTATTTAGTAATTGTATATAGTGGTTTAATTTGGACGGGTGATGCTTGGCTGCGCCACAACTCTAGGCTTGGTTGCCGGCGTCGTGTACGCAAAAATTATTAGGCTGAGGCTGAGAGCCGTCAACGTGACTGGTCAGAGGGAACTGCGAGGCAAAGTGTGTCTCGTCTCTACCCACCTGAGGACATATGGTGTGGGGTCTGAGTATTTGTGGATTTGCTACAATATTAATTGAGATATTCTCAGCTGTTGTAGTGAAGGTTACTTCAGTGGCAGGTTATCTTCTCGCAAGCAGAATTTCGTTCTCGGCACGAGAGACCATCAAAGTGGTAACCGCTCCTCGTCGTTCTGCATGTCCAATTCTACTGCAGGGGCGCCCCTCAGCGACGCCAGATATGACGTTGGATACGAATTCTTCGTGAAAGAAGCCTCTACGTGATAAAGGTAGTGTGTCGACCAGTGTTTTTGCCCTACTAAGCGTGGGCGACATTACTCTCAGTTTGAAGTAGAACTATTTGTCTGGCGAAGTATTACTCTCAGTTTAAAGTAGAACTATTTGTCTGGCGAAGTAACTTTACAAACCCAAGGGTAGCCGTCTGTTAGCCACTTGATAATCACCCGTCACTGAACATTGATTAGGTCGGACGCTATATTAAATGTAAGAACACGTATCCCAAAACAATCGTAATAATTGTGTTGAGTAAATGTTAATACGTAATGCGTGTTACATTATTTAGCAGCAGATCTCAACATTACATATTTGGACTGTCCAAAAATAATTTGGGTTGGGATTTAAAAGTGCTTTGTCATGTATTACAAATCAGAGGGAGGCACTCTTGAAATCCATAGCCCCACAAGTTGGAGGTCTCAAAGGTTTGCTATTTATATACTTCTGTGGTTCTCATGTAATGTACCCTATGTAACCTCATATGTGACCCGTCGTGGACATGTGCACTTGAACCTCTGTCCCATGACATTCTATTTCATCCTCCGGTGTACGCCCAGTAACAAGTCTGCATTCGGGTGTGATAGCCTACCTGGTCCTCGTGTATCCTCCTCATACAATGTTTATTATTTTAGTTGTAAACGATTATAATTATTATAGTTTATCATGTGTGAAGTTACGTTATAATTTCTTGACTATACAAAATATTTCTGCAGTCTTTTACCAGCCTCTTCTCCCCTGTATCTCAGAACTACCGATCCTAACCTCACCACACGGACACCGGAGAAAAATGTATGAGAGCAAGCCTAAGTCTGGTTAGTTAGAGAAATACGTGTTATGTTTCAGCAGGACTTGTTTTACGGCTCCAGACGAATTATTATACATGAATTATAGTATGTAAGAAATAAACCAATCGACAGTAATTAGTCTGTTGAGATCCGAGCAAGGGCGTTACGAAAGCTCGCTTAAAATAATTTGTTTACTTTAGTTAGTTTACACGTAATTACATAATTATATCTTCTTGGAATTGTGATGACATGCAGCAGATATTCATTAATAAACATGTAGAACAGGAGACCTTGTGGTTTTGAAAGTCAATCTGCTCGCTTATTTGCTTCTGTTTACTACGTGAGACTAAAAAATTAAATTATAAAAAAAAAAAAAAAACGGGAATCCAGGACAGTAGCTAGTCATAATGAGTATGTAAATTATTTACTAGTAGTTTGCTACCACCTCGAACTGGGTATTTTTTCCCCCTTCCCCTCTTCCTATTCAGTTAGACATCACTGTGGCGCAACTTAAAAATATCTTCGCTGAAGTAACTATTTACTTATATTTAAACCGGGCATAGCACAGATAATGTAATATCGAAAGAACTTGGACGTAGAAAGATTTGTAATGCTGTATGATGATGAATTTAATTACTCAATTACCCTTGGTATTGAATCTGAAAATCAATCCAGCACACGTGTTAAACTGACATTACACATACAAGTACCATATAAGAATATTATTCAAGTTTGATAGCATGTATGTAGTCATGAGAAATATGTGACAAGCTTTAGACTGTGAATAAATATAAGTGTTTCATAAAAAATTGGCGTGACACTTAACACTCTAGAAATGTTTGTAACTTTACAAGAAAAGTCTTCAGAAACACAATTGCCAAAGAAATTTCTTACCCAAAATTCAAAGTTTAGTGTTGTAAAATATACAACGTACGGGTGTATGTTTGTAGAAGTACAATGTATAGCCTTGTAATTGTACTTGTAATAAAAAAAATAATGTTTTAAAAATCTAACTCCGAGCCATGACAAGAGCAGGCATAGGGTTTTACGTGTGAAATTATTATCAATGTAGCTCAATACGAGTTTAAGCTACACATACTCTGCTACTGACCGTTTTAATCATCTTGGTGCCGCGAACATAAAGTTTCTTTTAGGCAGGTTGCTCAATTACCTTAAAACTGTGAGAAAAAAAAAAAGCATTTTTCGCACTGAAGACACTCGAAAACGGATATTCACAATTTTTCCCCTGTAATTTTATTCATTTAGCAATATTTTCCTTTTCTCAATGCAGAAAATGGTTTCTATCCGGAAGCGATAACACAAAACGTGACTGAGCCCCCACCGGATATAATTTAACATGTAAAACCCTATTCTTGTTTCCGCCAGAGCTGCTATGAAAAAAAAACAGAATATGTAGTCACAAGTATCGTATATGAAACGAACATCATGTCATGCAAACATAAAATTATGCATATTTGCCATGTGAACAGCCTTAAGGGTTTACAAGACAAGTGTAGGTCAGCACTCTCTCATATTCATATGAAACTCGGAATATTTTATTTTGTGGTTTAACATAGCAGAATTTGTAGCCTATAACATCGTTATTCACTAATGAATGTTTTCAGTTTGGTAAGCGAGTTGGTTTTAGTATCGTACTTAAAACATGCAAATTTTGGCTTTAACGAGCCATTACGCAAAAACTATGCAAGATAAAAAAATTTTATAAGATGAAAATTTGGTCACATGTTGTGCCTAAAACAAGGGAAAAATCCGGTACAAATATAAAAACAAAAACATGGTGATGAAAATTGAGGTAGCCGCGCCCTTAAGGCCATGATCTCCCGTTTATTTCAAACAATTGCAAATAACTCAAATATTTTTTAACCAAATGCTTTGAAAAAATTTGAGACAGTGTACAGTCATACGATAAACAATGTTACCAGACCGTTTTTAAAAAAAAATAATGTACCGTTTGCGAGAAAAAATTATTTTACTTCATTTTAACTTATTTTTACAACAAAATGTGTACTATTTCGGGGGCAAAAATATAAAAATCCGTTTGGTGTATTGCAACAGAAAAATTCATACGAAAACGTTGGTATATAAGTGTTAAAACTGCCAAAGGAATTTTTGATATATGTATTAATTTGCGTTCCAAAAAATATTTTCGAAACCACTGCTAAACTAGGAAGCGAGGCCTTAAGAGCCCTGTACAACAGGGACTAGATGCCGAATCTAAGGTACGGAAACTGTAAGGCAATAAGAGCTAGACTAGCTTGTGTAATAACCGCGTCACATTTATGCGCGAAAACGGCGTGTTTCCATCGATGGATTTTTCTTATAGGGCTTCAGACGGTGACCCTACTGCGTAATAACGTCCAACGCGTGTTTCTCTATTTTATGTTCTACGACTCCGGTTGATATTTTTTACGTGGCAGCAGTCTGAAAAAGCCGTTTTTAGGCATTTTGACGTACCCTGAAACCATGATTCTAAACATGATATCTAGAAAACAAAAATAGAGAAGCACAGTTTTAAATATGTTTTCTTTTCGTAGACAAAATATATTGAACATACGGTTAGTAGCACCTATTAAAAAAAAACTTTCCTCAAACAGCTTCAACAATGTTCATGCGCTCTTAAGTTACGGCCTCATTGAATTTTAATTTTTTTATTTTTGTAATTTTCTAAATTCTAATAACAAAGAAGGCTACATATGTGATTATACAGTAATTTGTATTTACTCTGAACTACAATATATTCATTGCATTGCGCTCGAGCTGTTAACGAGTTTTTATGCTGAAATCAGTCCAACGAATAATGCATGTAGGAAAAAATTGCTAGAATTATTACGCTATGATTAAACTTTAACATTTCACCAGTGAACGTGATACCTGTCTTGTAGAGCAAAGTAAATATGCAGTATAATCGCAGATTTTTTAAATTTATCTTCCTAGAATTAAAAAATAAAGTGAGAATTATAATAATTAAATACAGTGAATATTTTTGTGTCGGACTTGTATAGGTTTCAACTATGTTTTTTATATTCCTTTCGTAAGCTAAAATGGTAATTCTCTCGTCATTTTTAAGCGGGGAAAATTCTGGTGCAGTAATTTGAAAGCACCAGGCAACCACGCAGCATCATTCATTCTTTTAGCTTTATTATGACGTCGTGTAATGAAAATCTCAAGAGATAAACCAACGATGCATGCCTCGCGCGTAGAAGCGGTGATGTATGGTATGCGCGTGTCAGTACCACCCTTGCAGCTTCGGTGCCTCTCAACCTTGAGCACCGCAAAGCTCAGCTTTTTTTTTTTTTTTTAACTAAAAGAATTTAGAACTCTTGTTAGAATCATGATTTTGGAGGCAATTAAAAATTGCTATTTTTTTTTTAACTGCTGTACCTTCAAAAATTCAACCCAGAATCTTAGATCATTAAGGACTCTGCCTACCTCAGAGCTCCGGCGGCAGCAAGGATAAGGCGTTACAGGTTAAATTATATTCCTAAATATCTCAGTCACTTTCAAACCTACATATGTGCCACCACCAACGTTTTTGTTCAGTACGATACGGCCCACACTGCTACGGAATCTTTTAGCAAGTTACATCAATACCCTGAAAACTATGAGCAAATAAGTGTTTTTATGCCGATTAAACACTCGAAATCCTGTATTCATAAAAATTCTTTTCACATTTTCGTTTACGTAGCAGTATTCTTCTCTTCTCAATGCAGAAAATGGTTTCTATCCGAAAGCGATATCTCAAAGGGTGACAGAGCTACACGGAATTTAGTTTAACATGTAAAACCCTATTCTTGCTCCCGCCGCGCTCCGAGGTAGGCAGAAGCCTTAAGAGTGTTCACGTGACAAAAATTCATAATTTTATATTTGCACGACATAGTGTTCGTTTTATAGGCGTTACTTGCGACATTTTCCACTTGTAAAATTTTTTCAGCTCTCACAGTTTTTCCATAGCAGCATGCCAAAGTCAGAATTCGCAAGTTACGGGAACATAGCAATAACAAAAACCAAGTGTCTTACTCGAATGAAATAATTTACATAGAAATTGAAATAGCAATATGCTAAAATATTTAAAAACACAAAACAGTCCTTTTGTATATTTTTTAATTACCAGTAAATTACCATCATTTTCAAGTTTTTTTTAAGTTAAAAGGGTTTTCATTGGGTATTTTTAAATATTTTAGCATATTGCCCATAATATCTAATTTCAGTGTAAATTTTTTCATTCGAGTAAGACACTTAGTTTTTGTTATTACCATGTTCCCGTAACTTGCACATTTTGACTTTGTCATGTCACTATGGGAAAACTATGAGAGTTAAAAATTGTTTATAAATGGAAAATGTTGTCACAAGTAAAGTCTATAAAGTGATCGCTATGTCATGCATATATAAAATTATGAATTTTTGCCACGTGAACGCCCTTAAACTAGAAGCTTTTTTTTTAAAAATACTACATAATATCCAGTTCAGACTTAACTACATAATATTCACAAATAAAACGGCAAGTTCACTAAAGTCCCATAGGATAAAAACCCCTACGGAAGCAATGCACTGACAAACGGAATTTTATTGTGTGTCCTAATGTTGGTGGTACTGGTGAGTTAGTAGTATATTGCGTTTATTTATTTTGCGAGATATTTTTGTTCGTTATCAAAGCAAATAATTTCCTTTCTTAAGCAAGCATGTAATTGTTACTTAATTTTCACATTTGAGATGCCAATAGGTATTTAAAATAATATTACAAATAAACGGGAAACCAACTGAAATACTGTAAACATCTATGACTGTCGTACAAGAGGTTGATATGTAGTTGCAAGGAGCTATTTACATATAATATTTATTTTCCTTTTTGTTGCGAGGCAGAAGAAGTAACGTTCGCAATAACGTTAGTGTCGCATCGCATCCTTCGTGTCGCGTCCGCCGCGCTATTGTGAATCCAGTGTACAATTAATCCTTCACTGATCGTGCCACTTGGTACTCCTGAATGAAAACACGCACAGTCACTCAACTGCAGTTCCAACACAACATCGACAGAAGAATAAGAGCGATGGAGACAGGACATCTCGTTTCCCATTCACAACTAGCCGGCCGCCACGCCTTCAGTAATACATTCACGGATGATGTGACGTCACCACGAAGAGGCGGAGAAAAAAAAAGGAAGCAGAAGAGATGCACAAAAAATATCGTATCGCAGTAGTGTGTCACTAGGCCTCGTGGGGAGGATGATACAAGATGAGTGTTTTTCGTCAGGGTTTTTTGTGAATATTATTATTTTTACATTCTACAAGGGAACAGATTTCAATATCACTACATAGATTTGTTAATAATTGTTTATACTACGATCCTTATTTTTAAAGCAAAAATATTTATAATTTTGTCTAGTTATAGGCTTAAGGTATTTAATTATAAAGTCGATGATTAGCCAAAGTTATATAGTTGTTTACTTCGAAAAAAAAAAATAATAAGGCTACAGTCTACAGTAAAAACAATTTTCAACCAAACAATGTGATGGTTTTATGATGTCTTCTCCCGTTTGGAAGATAATAAATAGTATTCGCAACATGCCATCAGATCAGAACCTGGCATCACGTAAGGTCTAAGGCTGACTCTTACTCGCGTCTGTCTCCGCGTCTTTTAAAGGTGGGTTCACAACTGGACGGCATTAAGCAGAAAAGAACCAACCCACAAATTAATCCATTTTGAGATAATCATACCACGCAGGAGAAGAAGGCCCGAAGTACGTCTTAGAAAAATAAGACGCACTAAATCACAAAATTGGACGATAAATAAGAGCACGAAAAAAAAAAAAGGTTAATGCAAGCATTAGATACACACAGAAAACTTTGACCTTGAATTTCTCAGAGTTCAGTTAACTACGGTTTGGTTCCTTTTTGTTTACTTCCGTCCAACTAATAACATAACAGTGAGCATGGAACGTAGGTCGTTCGCAAAAGAACTAATCCCTAGTATTATTACCTGCCGATTCACAACTGCAAAAAAAGTGGCCGTGTGTATAGAGAAGATGACGTAGGAAATTGTAATATTTGATTTCTTGTGTGTACGCTTAGGACAGCACCCAATCACAGCAAAGGATTTTGTGAATATGAATGTTGTTTTAATCTAAAAAAAAAAAAAAAATACGTAAGTACAAAACAAAGCTAGACTAAGAAGCTTTAATGTTAGAATCTTCGCTTCTATTTTGTAAATAATGTTTGACTTTGTGCAGCATATGGGGACGGTGTTTCTAAATTTTCTGTTATCTCCAAATACGACTCCACTTCAAATATGTTTCAATGCCCTTCGGTTGTCTTCTATACATCAACGAATATTTTGCAGAACAGTCGAAAAAAATGCTACTGCCTTAACACTACAGTTAGAATCAAATTGTGAATTAATTTTGGACAAGACGTCTGATCGTGCCCCGTTTCAAATGTTATATTATGTATTCTGTGCTTATGTTTTTTTAATTGTGTACCAACCTTAAGAGGAGTCATCGACTGGCACATGGACAGCGTTGCAGCGTGTCACGCGTATTCTTTTTTACGCGAAACCGTTTAACTTGGTCATATTATGTTCATCTACGGAAATAACACACACTTGAAACTATACTTCTGTGTTTTCAAAATTTCAGAACACTTGTTAGAAGCATGATTTTTGGGTCTTACAAAATGGCTAAAAACGGTTTTTTAGACTGCTGTAACTCCGAAAATATTACCTGAATTCGTAAAGTGCAAAGCGAGAGACATGCATAGGTCTTTACTTCATACTATTAAAAAATAAGAGGTTGTGGCCACTGCTTAAAGTCCGTAGGAACAAGACTACAAGGAACACCTTACACGCCAGTTTGGCGCGCTGCGAATAGAGGCGGTATGCTTCTCGTCAAGCTTGGTACACATGGATCTTATCGCTACGCTGTTCCCACGCATCAAATGTTGAAATTCGACACCGACGAAAACTCCTCTTAAGACCGTCCAAGTGTGAAATTAATAATTTTATTTGAGTGCGAAATTTTGTCAGTTTTGTAGACGTCACTTGACACTGCATTTTCCTCTTATGAAACATTTTAGCATGCATAGTATTCAAATAACAGCACGTCAAAGTCAAAATATGCATGGCTAAGGGCGCATACAACTAAGGAAATCTATCAGACCTATTAAAATGAATTAATTTACTCTAAGATTTGATGTCGCGGCCTAATGGATAAAAATTAGTAAAACTTGAAAGGACGCATGTTCGTATTTTTTAAATATTGCTGAAAAGAAGATTTTTAATGTGGAAAACTAGCGACATATTAGGTGCACTAAAAACGAGTACCGTTTTATTTCAAATATCCTGTGTTTGGCCGATAGCGGCATTCCCCCTCATTACAACGATACCAAGTTTATACCAATGCGAACTGTCGACTCATTGTGATATAAGTGTGCAGTGACAAGTCCGGGTTACCTTCTACGACGCGACGTTGTCTTACGCTCGCCTTTCTTATGCGGGTAGAGAGCTCAAGCGACGTAACCTCATCCTTCCACGTCCTTCCGCCGACTGAAGCGCGCACTAGCCTCTGTACAGTGTCTGCGACCGCTTTAGCTCTCTGTTTACGCGATTCAGGTTGACTATCAATGTTGATTGGGAAATGTATATTTGTTAAGTTGG
>PNEQ01014263.1:0-25567 GCA_003012365.1 Medauroidea extradentata
ATGAACCTTCTCCCTGGAGCGACGAAAAGATTGGCGAAGATCAGAGAAAGGACCCTGCTCTTGGGCCAATACTAGAATGGAAGGAAAAAGGCCAGCGCCCAGAGTGGGCCGATTTATCTGATCAAAGTACTACAACTAAGGCATACTGGGCACAATGGGATTCTCTATCTCTGAGAAATGGTGTCCTGTACCGGAACTGAGAAAGTGCAGATGGCAAAGAAACACGCCTACAGCTGGTACTCCCAGAAATTAGAGTTCCAGAGGTACTGAAGGAACTTCATAGTTCAGCCGCCGGAGGACATTTTGGAATTAATAAGACTCTCAACAAAGTTAGATTGCGATACTATTGGCTACATAGCAGGGATGATGTCGATCCCCGCCACCACAGTATCGTACTACACCGCCCAGCCAGACAGTCGCGGCTCGCAACAGTACAACCCCTTTTATACATTACCAGATTTTACGCTTACCCTTATTTTACACACACACTACAGCATAAACATCCCTCTTTTCACACCTTCCCACATTTTACACCAGCTTTCAGCAGGTCCCTTGAGTTGTGTAAAAAACGGGTTTTCGTGTATTTGGATAAGACACAAATTCTTCCTCTCTGTGTCATTATGAACAACATTATGGCCTAGTGCTCTAAATTTGTGTTTACTCAGTGCCCACTGCAAAGCTACTAATTTGTACGAAATACTGATTAAAGTACAGTAGAACCCTGTTATAACATTCCCACATATAACATTTTCCTAAATATAACTTCACTTTTCTTTGGTCCCACCATTTTTCCATAAAGCATAATGCTTCATTTCCTGCTTATAACAACACTGGTAAAATGTTTCTTGACTGTATTATTTTAGATAAAATAACTAAGCTGTAGACTAAAAGCATCAGTAAAAAACAAATTAATGTCTGAGAAAGTATCATAAGTGTACATTACAGTGATATTAAAGACTGTGATCCTGAAGATGACAATCATGAACCTACAGAAGACAAGTGGTAAAGCCTCTATTATACACATAATGTATGTATTCATCATGTTTCTGACAGCACAGTAACTATAGTCTCCTTGAATTTCATTATAGGCTTATTTACTGTACATAAACGATCAAATTTTAAGTAACTTTTGTGTAATATCCATTTATTGGTGGAAAAATTTTGATTCTTGCTTATAACATTTTCCTGCATATAACACTTTTTTTCACAGGTCCCTTGAAAAATGTTATAACAGGGTTAATGGAATAAGAGGGAAACAAGAAAATACTGCACTAGGACAAAAAGTTGGTGTCCTATTAAACAGAATAGTAAACCAAACAAATTTTGTTTTTGACATAAACATGATAATAGAAAGAGTCCATCTCATGTAAGAATACCAATTTTTGATAGTTGTGGTCACATTTCTTTTTACAGCTGTTGTCATGATACAAACTGTATTTTCTTCTGTAGTTAGTGATTTCTGCAAAAGTAAACTCTGAAGGTTCTCAAAATGTGTGTAGTACAACCAAATTAAAAGTATTTTCCTGTAGAAATTTAACACTTGATAGTCTTCAAAAATGTCAAAAAATGGAATTCTTAGGTGAGACAGACTATAAAAGGTGTGGACATAATGATACTAACAGCAAAGTCTTGTTGCCTCAAAAACCTCTGATACTGGCCGACACCCATTGGCGTTGGTCTTCCATCTCTGAACGAGTAGTCTGGCAGGTTAGTCAATGGGCCATAAGAATTAGGGTTTTCTGGCAAACCCCTTCTGTAGTAAATAAATAAATTAATTAATAAAACATCAAAACAAACATAATAATATATGGAATTACAAAGCTTCCTACTACAATACAACTGTGCTATAAGATTTAGTGAAGTCTTATTCCTAAACAACACTGGTTATTTCCGTATTCTCAAACGGTTCAGGAGTGATTCAATTTTTGAAAGTAAATTGAAAATCTTCTAAACTTTTTAATCTACTTTAAAAAAATTTAATTGGTACCACACATTTAACTATAGTCCATATGAAACATCAAGTCCATAGGACTGGTGATAAAATGTTGACATTATAACATTTATTCAAGTGATATTTTTGAGCATGCAAATTGAGAGAGATGCTGTGTTTGCTTGTTGCCTCCAAGAGCTGCACACCATTAGGATTTGTGCCACACAATTGACTAAAACACATAGCTGCCAAGAAGGTTCTGAAACGTAAATTTACAAACACTTGCCACTGCAAATAAAAAGTGGGTGTTAAATATCACCATTGCTATAAAGCCAAAATATGTGCATTTAAAAATATGATTTTTGAGGTGGCAAAAATATAAATATTTAAAAGTTCTTAGGTAAACATTTTTTTTTACTTGATAAGGGAAGAGTGAGGGATAAGGAAGAACATCTAATACCCAGCTTCTTTGCTTCCCCCTGTTTTAAGTCCTATTCTTTAGCTTCGATTAATTTTGTACAATCCAGAAAAACTAAATTTTACAGTACACATCTGATATATTTTACAAGTACAACACACCACAAAATGTTTTAACTAATTTAATACAGGGGCAGCATAGTAAGTTCAACCTTTTAAAAATACAACTGGTGCAAAAATTAAACTGAACATACTAAATTTAGTATTGTACAATCACTTAAAATAAAACACCAAAATGTCATATATTTATTTTAAATATGTGCAAGGTACTACACTTACAATTTACTACTGGGCCATTGCAAAATGTGCATTTACATAAGGTTACACTCACAGAGCGGTACATACATACATTGCATAGCCTTTGATCCCTCATCAAGACACTTATGCAGGTTAATCAACAGGCTACCAGGTATTATGACAAATTAGATACAGGTGGACACACTTCATGGTTAGTTGGTTATGCACAGCTACACTTCTTCGCAATATCGCTGTCTGGAAAGATTTTTCTAAGCAATTGACCAGCATGGTCACAACTCAAAAGCAAATTGTGTTCCATAACAAAAAGAAGTGAACAAACAGTTGGCATAAGTAATGCTATTGTCACAAGTATACAATCTTAAAACTCGGAATTTTTTTGGAGTCTATGCACTTTACAATATCAAGAGATTTCTTACTTTCTTAATGCTTAACCACATTGTTTTGGACTGCATGTGCAAGCAAAAAACCACAATGGCATGCAGCACAAAATTTAAGGCTATCATATTTCCGTGAAGTGATAATATAATATACAGAAACTCTTCTGAATATGCCCGTTTGGATGCTGTTTCATAGTTTTTCTTAGTAGTAGTATGTTAAGACATTGTGAGCCACAAAAAAATTTAGTCGACAAAAAATTTACAATGTAACCAAAAATAAGCAATCTTGGGCAAAAAATTACGTTAACAGACAACAGACGTACAAAACCTTTAAATGCAAAATGCCAATAAAAGTACACAATGCAAGTCGAAGCTGACTGATCACAAAACACAGCATTTGACTGAATCAATTCTTCCACAATGATGATAAAAGCACATTTCATTACAAAGCCAATGCGAACAGCTACAAGAGCAATAAAATTCTTTGAACAAGTGAAGCTAAAACCGATCACTGTAATTAATTGTTCATCCATCAACTTGTGCACAAAACATTCACGCAAGTGAAAGAAATCAAATAAACGTGAAGGTTTCATGTAAAAGCATGCGGACATGAGCGATATCCAAAAATAGTGGGCCTCACGCCTAAATTATGAAAGTTGGCAGGTATGACAGTGCCATTAGACTTGGCTTCTTTCACCAAAGGTCACGGTTGGGGCAGTGACTAGAGCACTCACTTCCCACCAAGGCGATCTGCGTTCGATTCCCAGCGAGGTTGAACCCCGCATGTGGGAATCGTGCCGGACAATGCCGCTGGTTGGCAGGTTTTCTCTGGGATCTCCAGTTTCCCCCACCCCTTCATTCCAGCACTGCTCCATACTCACATCACGTCACCCCTCACCAGCGCTAAAGATCTAGATGTTAGGTGCTGACAAAAATCTCATTTCACTTCAAGTTATCAATTTTCAAGGCATGCCACAAGTTTAATTTTATCAGGTATTTTCTGGGCAGGAACGTACAACAGATGCCAATAAGCTTGGGACATAACTCTGCTACAATAACTGATATTGTACATTTTTAATGCAGTTCTCCTAAGAGGGAGGATCATGGCAAGGATCTAACATACCCTCATACCCTCAGTTAACCAACTCTACAATGTCTTCCCTCAACCAGGCCTACAAGCCATTGTGCACTAATACATTTCTGGCACACAGAAAATGTCTGCCCAGTTAATTTCTAAATTCAAATTTAATCACAGACAACAGACTCAGGTTTTCAATCTTCTTTGTCCACGAGTCTCCAATGGAAACCTGGATAATAATTCATATTCAGGAATTCTTCAAGGTATACTGAAATCCTGACTGACAACCTTCCCTCTAGCATTGCTGAATCCTCTCTCATTGCGACATCTTCGTTACATTTTAAAATTTCTAAAATAATACCAAGCAAAATATTCAACTAGCTTGAGATGGATAGTGATATTCAAAAAATTTATCAACGTAACCATTAAAAAAAAATTATTAGCTGTGCACTCACAATCTATTTACAGGTTTATTAAACTCAAATATACTGTCAAATACCACAATATGTAGTCACAATTTACAATTCTTACAGTTCCTGCCAAACTGTACAACCGAAGATATGACAATCAAACCCTAAGAAATAGATAAATAATTGTGACAAAAAAAGTACACAGCCCATTTTAAAAATAATGAAATAGTTTCTACCTTTAAATTTCTGCTGAAATTGTTTTTATACATTCCACCTAAATAGTATGTTGCACTGCGCTAAAATGTGCAAATTTACACACAAGTTTAAAGTACCTACACCAGTAGACCATTTTATGAGAAAAAATATTACAGGAATTATTTAAATTATCAGAACTAGAATGTAAGAGTTTATGAACATACACCATTGCTTATGACTTGTTGATAAAACTTGTAAAACATTGAACATATATCCCACAAAAAGAAAAGAACTGATGTAATAAATGCAATAAAAGTTAACAGAATTTGTTTTTATCAAGAAACTCTGAATTGGGAGTTCAGTCAAACTATAACAGAACAGACGTAGACAAAAAACAAACAAAAAAACACTGAATGTAAAATTATAACGAGATTTTAACAGTTGACAACATACAAATAATTACAAGACGACAGATGACAGCAGTCAGCAAGGAATGCCAAGAAATTCCGTGTTATAAATTCAGTCGGATTGCTACAACAAACACAACAACAGAACAAAAAGACGGAAACAAATACTGAATGTGAAAATGCAATGGAAATTGACAACTTCAGTGGAGAGCACACAAATCACTATAGGGCAACAGACAACAAAGGTTTCAAACAACGAAGAATGCTACATTTTGGGAATTGCTTTTCTTAGTGACCAACTGTCTTCCTGTCTTCGTGGGTTGCAGGTTCAATGTTCTACAGGTTTTATCAGCATATCATAAGCAATTGTGTAGCATATGTTCATAAACCCATACATTCTTATTATTAAGTTCCATTGCAACAAACATCCAAAATCTTGCCAGAATAAGAGCCAAGATGTTGACTTCTGTAAACTTTTTAAACTGGGACTTGATTTAAGGGTGATGCCTAATTCAAAGATTCCCGGAGGAGCAAGTATAAGAATTTATATCTCAAATTGACTGAGACTCAGTACCAGTAGAGCCTACAAATATGCCATCACTGGCTTTGTGTTCATTGTGGTACTACCCACATTGACATAGGACATTTTAGTATGTTTTAAATAACCTGAAAACTGTGAGCAAGTATGTGTATTTCCATTTGTACTAAAAAACTCGAACGTTTTTAACACTTTCCTTTTTTCAGTGTAGAAAATGGTTGCTGTTGGAAAGTGATATCTTGAAATGGGACTGAGCCTCAGAAAATATAATAATTAAACATGTAAATTCCTATCCTTGCTTTCACCAGGACTTTGGGGTAGGCAGCAGCCGTAGGAAGGCAAAAATATGATTGCTAATGACATAAACAATAGTATTGCAGTAGAAGCAATGTGAGAATCAAAGCTAAAATACCACTCATAAATTAGATTTTCAATCCACATTTTCTGAACAAAAAGAGAAAATTGTCAGTTGAGTCAACAGTCAGATTGCCCTACTACTTACTGTTTTCTCCAAGTGCGATCCACAGTCCTTATAACTTTGGGAACTTTCTTATGACTGATGCTGACTGCAGGTACAGGACTTCTGATTCCTAGAGACAAACCAACAGAGAACTCTCTTTTAATATAAAATAATTTAGAATAGTTGATTCTGTTGCATTTATGAAATAAATGATCGTAAGAATAGATGTACACAACAATGTTCTATACTTTTCCATCCTATTATACTGTTCCATTTTAGAACACTCTAAGGTTAAGTATTTCCCTACCTCCTCCTCTTTACTTCTCAATGTAAAAATTGTAATTATATGCGCATTAAAATATACCAACATATACAGTTGTACAGCCAAAGTATGGGTTAACTACGCTGAACTACAGAGTGAACTTATTCACAGATAGAAATTGCATACTAAGTATGAAGCAACAGTTGAGTAGTGACAAGCACACTGTGTCTATTCCACCCATGCTGATAAGTTATGGAAGTGGTAGATAGCATTGACTCAGCAGGGTTACGGTTAAAAGAGTCCACATAAGTTTTTGCATCTGCAGTTGTGAACTTCCTGGGATAAAATATATAGTCGTATAAGGCAATCACCCAACACAGAATAAGGTGGAAGCTGTCCGTAAGGTACAGTGCTCCAAAACAAGAAATAAATGCAATAACTTTGGGATTCATATCTATGAGAATTTCTTGAGGGAGAAGGCTAGTACTCGAACCACTACATCATCTTGGTAATAACAAAGTTTGGAAATGGAGGAAGCATCAAGCAGAAGCATGGAAATACTACGAACTGAGTGTGTAATTGTACATTAAGAAACCTTCATGACCTCTAGTATTAAGAAATGCTTCTTAGTATGGGGTTACAGTAGTTCTGGCACACATCATGAAGGATAGTATAAAGAAACTAATGAAATTTGGGTCACGTACCCTGCAGGTAGTGTGAGTGTAACTACGTGCACATCAATGAAGAAGATCTGTGATTTTTGGAATGAACAAATTTTAACAGTACTTGGGAGGAAGATAAATCCTTTACTGTGATTACAGAACACAAGCCATTGCTGCAATTATTGAATCTAAAGTCCCCCAGCCCACGACATACTATCACCCCAAATGTTGTGCTGGAGTCTGATACTAAGTATATATGACTACCAGATGGTGTACAGTAGAAGCCCGACATTCAGACTAGACATACAGATTCATTGAGCAGGTTACCCCAGTCAACATCTGCAATTGACGTTCCAGTAATGATAGAAATACCTATGCCTGAAAAAATGACCAACACCCTTGGATTCTCAGGTTGGTGGATCTGTGTGTTATGGGGAGATCCAGTGTTGAAACAAATTAAGCATTTTGTGACCAACTGAAGTGATTTTGGATATACATCATTGTTAGCTACTGTTGCTGTCACAGAAAACTTTTCTTGCTGCTCATTTTCTTGTGCTTGTTCCATTTCTGGAACTGTGGGCTGACTATGACTAAGAAACATTCTATAGTAATGGCACATGTCCAAAAAATCACTTCAGTTTGTCATACACCCCCACTACAAAAATCATTCAGAGATCACATATATTTTATGTTGCATGAGTGGCCACAAAAGTTATCAAATTAATAAGTTAGACCATACTTGAACCGCCAACTAGAACTGTCAGCCTACAGACACTGTGTGTTACGGAGTACTCGAGCGGTAAATTTCCACCTGCTACGAGAGAATTTGCCAATGATTCTACACACATCACACTATGGGGTGACATGCACAAAGGCAATAACACAAAGCTATATATGGTATTGAAGAAGCACAAGTACCAGGAAACTCACAAGGGTAACTGCTGTGCGGTTGGAAGAGGCCAACAGCTGAACTGCATCATGAGAAGGGTTCCCCTTCAGAGGGTTTCCTTCAAGTCCAGTGGTTGGAGGTGTTCAAAACAGGACCTCAGGACGACAGCAGGAAGGGATTTTTGGGTACTGTGCGAGGTTAGCTTGAACATTTATGAACTTATGTATATATTTTATATACAATCAGGTTATGCCTCCTATGCAGTTATAGAATTTTGTCCTACTTTAAATGGCGAGGAGCTGTTGTGTACTGTTAGGCTGAATGGTTGTTCAGATGTTTATTCTGAATCAGCTGTGAGACAGTTACAGTAGACTAGTTGGCAACATTGACCTTGAGCCATGCCAATTGCAGTCAGTAACAATGTGAGAATTAATTTTGTGATTGGGTAACTGTTTTTAAACTTGTCCTTGAGGATTCTGAATCAACAGCAAACCTGCACGAGAATAATCAGACTACAGTGATACCACTCACTGGAGCAACAACCAATAAACAAGTAGCTGAGGGCAGAGTGTACTACGCATAGCTGGGGAGTCAAGCCGGTAGGTTATTAAAACTGAAAAATTTCATGGTCTTTAACCATCAATCACATAATCACTGCTCAAAGGATAGGTACCAAACAATTTTTTAACCATGCATTAATTTTTATGGCAATATGAAAACTTTTGTGGCCTATTATGTTTCATGAATTGGGAATCCATTCCGTAATAAGTATTAAACACTCAAAACCATTTTTAAAATTATGTACTAAAATTTACTTACCTGTGAGAGAGAATGATGCTCGGGTTCAGTTTACACCCTTCATATTTCATCAGCACTAGTCTCATGCACCATTTTCAAAATTAAAATTAGTCACAACAAAAATAATTATTCACTGATGATTTGAGAGGATATTTACAACGGTTTTGGATTTTTTCTTTAAATAAGGTTATTTTTATTAATTAGTTTGGATGATATTGACATTTATAATTCTTTTGCAAAGTGAAATAAATATGGAAAAATTTCAGTTAATATTTTGGCTTTCTAGGGCTTGTTTATATAATTTTGTGAGAGATAGTGGTTCTTGAAGTTTCTAAAGTGTTATAGAAGATTTTAGGAGCAACAGGCTAAACTGTAAGTTTTAAGGTTTCGTTTACATGGTCTAAGAAATTCATTTTTTAGTTTTGTTTTAATGATATGGCTGTCACCAACCAGGTCACACTATGTCTTCATAGGATGGTGTTCTTTGGAGTGGCCCTGTCGACATATGGTAAAAAAAATTTGTGTCCTGGCTGGCACATTAGTCTCGACCATCACCAAGGCAACACCACTGGTAGGAACTTCTTGATTATATTTTAACTTTAAGTTAACTCTACCTAAAATTAAAATTCCTTCCAGTGTAAGAAACCATCCCTGCCTCTGTAATTCTTTCAGCCACAAGCAATAATTGTTGGGGAAACTGCTTCTAAAAACTCAACTGTCTCATCTTGAGTTGTATAACAATGTTGCAGGAAAGCGACATTTAACATAAAAGAAAATTGAGGAAAACGAGTGAGTGAATGAGAGTTAATTTGGTTTTTAGTTATTTTTCAATATGTTTTTTGCCAACATTTTCAACAAATTATATTTAACACAATTATATATTCACTGTTAAAGCTTGGAGTGTAAGGAGGACATAGATACCAAGCTTAATTTACACTTTCCAAGAAAACTTGTACTTTAGTGCAAGACCAGCCTTAGAAATTGGCGCCATATTTGGACCAACAGAAAAACACACTGTTTCTAACTGCCTGTATAAATTTTGAATTTAATTTTTATTTCACTTAGTAAAAAATTATTACTTAATATCAATGTATAATTTATATGAAAACTAAACTGTTATTACTTGGGAGTTAATTGCAAATACTTTAAAATGTTGTATTAATTGCTAAGAAAACTTATATTTTTACAATTGATTCCTGTAATGGCAGTGGCCGGTAGTTTGCCTGCAAAGTTAGCTTTGTCTTTAGCAAGATGTGGCCAGAAATGGATGTTTGTCTAGTTGCCTTGAAGTTGTAATAATTCACTGTGTAGGCCACAGAGTTGTGGAGATTCGCTGGCAAGATGGGGGCTAAGGCGGATGTGCGGTGTGCAAGAGAAGGTGTTGTGTTGGTGAAGTGCCAGGAGCATGGTGTTTTGTACAAGTAACAGGCCCTAATGTTTTTTTTTTTAATGCAACTTGTGAAGTGGAAGTTTTATTTTTGTCTTTATAATTCAACATGTGATGTTGGGGTTAACAAAACAGTTAGCAAAATTATCAAAGATCACCAGTTGCCCTTTTTGAACACGTATAAAACTTTTGTGGTTCGCTCAAAGGGTGCCCCCGGCAGTCAATTTTGAAGTTAATATAGTAAGTCTGGAACGCTGCCACTTTAAATAATAAACAACAAAATTTTGTGGAGTTTCGCCAACTTTCAATTTTTTGCTATGTTGTCGGAACCTCTACGCTGTTCTTATGTTTAATTGATGAGACGCTGAGCTAGCTGTGGATGTGTGGCTGTGAGGCTGGACTTGCCACAGAACAAAGTTAAAATTTTACTCAACTTGGGTTAACTAGATGATGTTTCATGAACACTTTGTGACAATAAAACTAAACAATGGGAAAGTAACAATGTCAAAAAAATAGGAAATGTCAAGATAGGAACAATTAGGCTAATTTATTTACTTGAATTTGACAAGATCATATGAATCGGAGATAATAGGTACTGTTACTAGTATGTACTACGTAGTTACATTGTAGCACTGTCTTTACTTCACAGTGAAAACATTTATTTAATTTATATTGTCTCAGCTGTTACAAAATATAATACGGAACATTTATTGTTAATTTTGGCAATTAATATAATTTGGTTATACGATCTATAACATTTATGTGTTGGTATTCACCTTCACTAGTTCTAAAAAATGAAACTTGCTGTAAGGGACAAAAATTATTGACCCCATCAAGTTTTCTTTAGATACTACTGAAATAAATCCAACATTATTTACGAAACTCTGCAGAAAACTAAAATAAAACATTTCTGAATCATTGGGCAGTGATGATAACTGCTGTGTAAAAATAAAGAAGATGCAAGGTAGCTAACTATGAGAATAAAAATAACATGAACTGGCAAAATAAACTGTGGCTCTATTCAAGAATAATTTTTAAGAATCTGTCAGAAGCATTTAAATTTAGGCACACACTCCACAATTTACTATTAAGAAGTTATAT
The DNA here is from genome assembly GCA_003012365.1 of Medauroidea extradentata. Lineage (NCBI taxonomy): Eukaryota > Metazoa > Arthropoda > Insecta > Phasmatodea > Phasmatidae > Medauroidea > Medauroidea extradentata. The sequence continues at coordinate 11,230 of PNEQ01014263.1, forward strand.
TTATTGGGTGCAACTTTTAATTAAAGTAATTATAGCAATTATCAAAGTCAGTGAAGAGCTGGTAAATATGTGCTGTGAAATTCAGTACTTTATGCCATGCACTAGCCTCCTCCAGTTGTGATGGCGTCAAATAATTGCACTATTTCTTTTATCCAAGGGCACAATCACCTACACAAATACTGAAAAATTGTAAGTAAAACAGCAGCATAGTCTACTAGCATTTAACGTTAAATACTGAGACAAATCTAGGAACCATTCACGGCGAGTCCCACACAACGTTCCGTTTTTAACGTAATGAATATTAAATAAGTTCATACATGTAGTAATTATATTGCGATAAAGAAGAAAACAAGAAAGGAAACAAAATTGCAGGATTTCGAAACCATATTTAATGAGCTAAAGTGAACATGGAAAACCAACTTACGTACATAGGCTAATAAATTTCATAGTGATGATTCCAGTTGGAAGTGACATTAACACTTAAGATTGTACTACAATACTACTACACTGTGGTTGTCATACATTCAACACAAATTACGGTGTTTTCTTTGTTAAAGTCAAACCACAGAACATAAATTAAGATGATTAAAGAAAATAATTGCACAGTAAAAAAAAGCATCAAAAGTGATTATAATGCAGCAAAAATTACAACTGTGTAGCTTAAAGAATACTGATAGGTTTAGACAAACACGAAATGAATCTGCTGTTGTCTCACAGTATTAAGATTTACAATCAGATATAGTTATATTCAAAAATTAAAAACTCTGAATTGTGAAGGTTTATTATTTTTAATAATCATGTAAAAGTAAACAATTTGATATGATCATCTGAAGATTTGTACCTGTGCAAAAAATATTTGGCTCTCTTTTCCAGGCTCAGACAAGTTTTTACTAGTACTAAGACAAGCAACCTTATGTTACGTTGGTTTAAAAGCATAACGGAAAATGTCAAGGAAAAAAAATTCAACTGGGTATCATAAATTAGGTACCTACAATTGGTAGCCTGTCCTTAGAGGCCAAAGAGCAATAAATAATAAAGTTTTCGCACATTATACAAACTTAACAAAAACTAAATATTATGTTTGGGAAAAAAAGTATATCACACAACATTAACAAGAAATTATATAAGTTACGAAACACTTTGAAAAAGGAAATGAAGACACATGTACATAAATATTCACACGTAAAATAAAAAGTATAGATTTTATGAAGCTCACTTTTTCAGACTACTGAATGATTTTACGTAGGGCCTATTAAAAATAATCTATTTTGTCATCAAAGAAAGTAAATTATCAAAAAACAAACCTGAAATGTTACTTATTGACGACATTTTAATTATGTACGATTTCCTACCTTATAATACTGAAACACGATACTCTGGCATGGTTGCTGTTGATTACCAGCGTGTCATGGAAACACAATAGAAAATTGAAAAAAAATCTGTACACAGGTAGTAGCCATAAGTTAAGATCAGAAACCAAATAGTTGAACCGACTTAAAGTAGAAAAGGAGGTAATCCTGATTGTATTTCAGGAAAACAGCTGTACATGCACGAATTAGGTGGTACGAGCATGTAAACAGAATGAGCAGTGAGAGGTTGCGAAGAGAATGCAGAAATTAAATTACAGTGGAAGAACACCTAAGGAAAGACCGAGGAAGGGGAAGCACAGGTGAAGGAGGGAGTGAAAAGAAGATGAGCTTACTGGGAGGCAGTAAAATAGGAAGAGTGATGTGAGGACAGAGGAAGATGGAGACATTTCACCAGGCTGAAAGGAACATTGGATGATGGGCTGAATATGCTATATAATAAGCTGCACATCTCTCATTAACAAAATATAACTATGTACGTTACCTCACAGCATACAAAAACTAAGAACACCGAGGAGAGAGGTTGGTGTGTAAATAAGAAACTAAAAATGTCACTTTAAATGCACGGAGTTGAAGGAGAGAGAGCAGCTAGACCCTAACATAATGATACAAATATATGGGCCATAATGCTTGCAGGAATACTATTTAAGACTGTACAGTATACCATGACAACATGCTAGGGGAAATGGGGCACGAAATGAAACAGTACATCCTACCCATGCATGTAAGCACATAATTTCAAATGGCAATGGACCTGAAAGGTACATAAATCAACTGGAAATAATCTTTGAATTCTATGATTGGAAAAAAATCTTCCACAGTATTTTTCTTATCTTTAAGTACTAACCAACACTGACTGTAACACTTTACAAGAAATAAAGAAGTCATCACATATGTATCATTGTGTAGGACTTATTCAAAACTATTGTATCGTAAAACAAATTAACGACTATTTAAGCTTCATTAGTATTTTAAAACTTCCTGAATTTAATACACACAGCACGTTAGGCCTATGGCTGACCTTGATATTAAAAACACACATTACACTACTACTGAGATCTCTGTCTGCTTGAAATTCACAGTGTTTGTTACTGGAAAACAACTATTTTTAAAATATATAACTCACTGATTTATTCACAGCTAACAATATTTCCAGACAAAAAAAGAATGGAAGGAACCCCCAAGAATAAGCCTATGACTGGTAACAACTTTTTTTAGTCTATAAATGTGTGATAATCAAATTTACATACTGTATTCTTACCAGATAGGAATCCTATACATCATTGCACAGGTGTTTAAAAAAGTCTGCTATACAAACTGTTTGCCTTGCTGTTTGTTCTCATGGTATTTTGAAAAATGTGTTGTGACAATTATATATTAGTTCCACTTTACAGGCCCCATGCCAATTATTAATCAAAACCAAAAATCACAATTAAACTTTATCTGTAACATGGCTTCAATCTCACTCTTGTAACAACATAATCTGATCCATATAAAATTGTAACAGAACTTTACAAGCGACTAAAATAAAAAAGGATTTTCATTAACAAACTAACAGAAATTCTGAAACGAAAATTAACACACTAGTACATATCCACTTGTGTTGCAATGGAAAATAGTATTATACTTCAATAAAAGTATTTCAGTTTAACAATACCTAGTAGTAGTATTTTCCTCTATAACCTGCAGATATACTACAGCAATTATATGGAAAACAATACATGATTATATGCAACGAACTAGGAGTGTTGTAGCAGAATACTTCTGCACACTATTGTTAGCTTAACAATTATTCTCACATGTTTTGCTTTTCTTAGATACACATTTCTCCTTTAAATGAACTCCCTTTTTTCGTGAACATTTCCTAGTTTGGTTATGCTGGGGTAGCTCTGAATGAACTTGCTCACTCAATGCTGCCTGAATGTTTTCCTTACTCTCTATTTCTGTTATAACAGAATGGGTTATACCAACCTGAGGATCACAATTTGTTCCTGCGACATAAGCTTCGTCACTCTGCGTTATTACTGATGAAGTACTTTCATGACTAATAACTTTTTCAACATCACGATCACTAGCGAAAATATGTTGTTTTATTAAGCAAATCTGTTGCTTAAGGTCGTCCCGTTTCAAGTCCTGTACATTCACAGGCTTAAGTTTCTCAATAATAAGAAGTGGTTCAAAACAGAAGGTTTCAATTTTGTGCAAAGCTTTGTCGTAACCTTTTGTTGATGAGGCAGTAGTATACCTGAGGAGCTTCTCATCATTAATAGCATACGTTTTTTGTAAATGCTCTTTTAGCAAAAACAACAAGACGCATCCTTGAGACCTATCAATAAACTCTTGAAGAATTTCTGTATTGTCTGTTAAATGCAATTCAGTATTTTTATCACAGCCATCTCCTGATGAATTAGTATTTGTATCATGATCTGATATCACTTTCTCATTAAAAAGTTTTAGAAGGTTTACACTGAACACTGAAATAACAACAGTTATAGTGTTCAACAGAAACAAAACTTCATCTTGGGAGCCGTATGAAAAATGAGCCAAATTGTCAGCAAGATACAATACTTGGGGCAGACTCTTGTAGGCCATCTCATCAAAATGTTTGATCAACACAGATAGAAAAGTATTTCTGCAATGTTTCCAAGGGCGAATTAGCAAATAGAGAAAATTATTTATAGCAACAGGAACATTCTGTATGCAACAAAAACCCCTAACAACTCTGCCAGTACACTGTTTCTGCAAAATTTCTTGTAAGCTGAAAGACAGGAACATACCACACTGAAACTTACTCTGAAGTGTAGCAATGTGTTTTCCAGTGTCCTTTAACAGATTTTCTGCACCACACCTCACAAAGCTGTGATCAAAATCTGTGGTCATTGCAATGACATGAGATAAAACCTGTGGCCTGTAGACTAGGCCTAGATTGAGAACAAGCTGAATTATGGTGAACACAGTACTTCGAATGCCACTGTCAAGACAAAGGAACGAACTCAGGATTTCTGGTAACAGAAACTGGATTAGCGAAGTGGCACAGCCAGAATGACTATCACCAATTTCTTTCAAACTTCCATACCTCGATATTGCAGAAGTACTAACACAGTCCTTTGACAAAATGCTTTCTTCATGAACTAAGTAAATTTCTACATTCTTTAAAACTTGAGCACGTATGCTTACATCACTTTTGTCATCCTTGAGAAAATCCTTATACAACTTCTTCAATTCTACTCCATTAATTAATTCAGTGTTTTGAAGGCAGAAGGAACCAACTGCTTTCAGAGCACATTTCTGCACAGCCAAATTTTTCTGCTGGATAAAATGCAACAACACATCAAACAATTTTTTATTAGTTTCTTTGCACATATATCTGTCCATAGAACTGTCTGAGAAATCAAAGTGTTTGAACAAAAGACTAATTATAAACAAAGCAGTTTGGAGGAACATGTGACACTTTGTTACTACAGGATTCTCTGGCTTATCTACAGTATAATCAATATTTTTCAGTAAGAATGTGTAATACTTGTTGAAATATTTGTATACAAGTTCAGGGTTCTGTGTGACTCTGAAAATGGAGGCTAGACATAAAATACAGCTCTCTATAACAGTTGAATTACTACGCAATATGGTTTTCTCAATGTCTCCTTCCAGTTGCATTAAAAAGTCATCTGAAGTCTTCATCAAAGGCACTACTTGAGCTAGGATTTGAGCCACAAAACTAGTCACCTGATAGTCTTCAGGTGCGGAACACTTTTGAGAAAGAAGTGTCTTTAACGCACCAGAATACCCTACAAACAATTGCGGCCAAACTTGTGATAGCAAATGAAGTGTAGTAGCACAATGCAAATGATACTGTCTATTAGCTGACTCTTTCTGAATAATATCAACAAAAGTCCCAACTAACTGTTCGCAGCCTCTTGTACAAACATTCTGTAAAATGCCTGAAGACTCCGCTTTCAACTGTGCTATTAGAATGCTGTCAAACAGTTCTTTTAAACAACTACGACCTGAAATATCAGACATGCTTAGACTCACAACATTTGCAATAGTGATAGTCCTAAGTGACATAAGTCCTGCATTTTCAATCTGCGTAAACCAAATGTCTTGAAATACTTCTACCACAAGTTTTTTGATACTTTCATCATCTTTTATCCGCTTGACCATTTTAAAACACATATCTGGAACTTTTGTAGGATAAACATTACAACAGATGATAGCGTTCAACATTCTTATTACTTGTTTTCTCACAGATATGCTTGAATCTACTATGCGTGCAACAAGCAGTTCAAAAAGCTCTTCATTAATTTCTGGATGACATATAATCAACTTTCCTGCCAATTCCACTGCTGACTCACGAACATGAGATGACTGATCAAAGAAACAAACTTTGATCATGGAAAGGGTATCTTTACCTTGTAAAATATTGCTATCTGCTTCCAAAATTTGAATGGTACACCTTATAGCTTTCGTACGAACAGCAGTACAGGTATCAGTCAGTAAAGAGACAATGTGACTGGCATACATGGAACTGTTACTTGAGTAGGACTCTAAAAAAGACAAGGCCCAGCACACACATTCTACATCTTTGCAACTGATATTGACTAGCTTATTATAGGACTTTTCTTTTATTTGACTGATGAGAAATTTCTTCCAACCAACAGTTATTTTAGCTGCTTCCTTTTTCTTTGAATTAGAACATACTGTGGGGATGTCCAAGTTTATTTCATTTTGGTACCATTTCACCAAGTGAAATAATCTAGCATGTTCATCCTGATCATGCGCAGAGAAGAAACTCAACAACAATTTTTGGAACAAATATTTATGGTTTCCTGTAACACTCAACTCTTCATCTAACAGGGACATTTGAATGTTGTTCTCTACTTGTTGCATAAGCTGCACATCAGAAGCATTTTTCTTCAAGTACACTGTTATCAGACAGAGAATGTGAAGAGAGAATGTTCTGTACACAGATTCTACGTTTTCAGGTAGTTTTGAAAGCAACAGCTTGCCTAGAGCATTCAACATCACTTCCACAACTGGCCACTTTGGCTTGTTTGTCATCAAAAGAAGGTCTTTCACAAATTCCTCAAAAACACCCATACCAACCTCTGAATTTGTTACACAAGTATCTATAAATGATGATAGGTAGCATGTGACTGTCTCAGTTACTTTATCAAATTGTTTCAAAATGTCTGCTTCCATTTCCACACATGGCTTTAAACTACATTTGCTGAAATCAGACGGCACACCACATTGAATCATGTATGCAGCAAGGATACTTGAGGTTTGTATATATTCTCCTGGCTGTAATTCATAGTTCTGCACATGTTTCCTACTGGAAGTAACGTTCAAGCTGGCATCAAAAGTCTTATTGAGCATGTGCAGTTTTACATGTTCATATTTTGAAAATATTTTTCCAAGACATTTCAACAAAATCTGACACAACACTTTGGAAGTGCAGCAACAACATGCTGGAATAATCACTGATGCAATATTTTCAACAATTTTTTCTGGTAGCATTACATTTTCAATCAAGTCCACAAACAGAATCAGCATTTTTTCGAATTTTTCACTCAGGTCTGATTCCTGCAGTCTTTCAGCATTGTTATCTTTTAAGTCAAGTTTTTTTGTTACAGAAACAACAGAGAAAAATAATTCAATTTGACACTTTAAGAAGGTTGCAACTTGTTTAAGGATAACTTCAGTGTAGATAATGCTTGGCATGTCAGATGAAGTTAAAATATATAGTACTGATAACACTGAATTTGCAGCCAAAATAAGTTTTTCTTTGGCCACATTACCAGTAAGTGATACTTTCACACCTTCATCAATGTTTTTTTCCAAAACCTCAAATAACTTAATTATTGAAGCAGAAGGAACTAAAACTGTTGCATTATTTTCCTTCATTTTCACAGCTTCTAGGTATAAATTCTCTACACATTTTTTGTAAGACTTTATATACGAAACAGAATTTTCCTTACCTTCAACCGAGTTACCACAAACGACAGTTTTAATGCAGTGAATGAATTTTGATTCACACTTTTCTACCACTGGAATTAACTGGCAATTTCTTTCACCCAACATTTTTACATTTTGCTTTAAAATTTTAGGGTCCATTAAACTTCCAATATGTCTAGTTCCAGGAACAGTCTGCTGGCAAATTGTGGTAGGCTTAGACGAGATGTTTACAGGACTCAATAAATTTTCATTTTGAGAAATGGCACCACAGTCTTGTTTGTCCTGCATTACTTGCAAAGCTATACCACTATCTTTTTCCATTTTCTGTAATGACAAAAATCTTCTCTGTTTACAAACTTACATAGATTAAAAAATGTAAGAAGTTATTATAAATTAACTGCTGTGTTGCAAATATTCATTTCTAAGTATGGTAACTAAAAAAATGGCCCTTGACACTTGAAAATATCCTTATATGGCCAAATGGTTCACCAGCATATGTCCAGCATCAAAGACACTGAGACATACCACTTCTATATGAATGCAAAATCTGAAATGAGAAGAAGCACATTACGAAAAAACTACTTAAAATTAGCACAAACATTTGGCAAAACCATAACTACATAATTATTTAATTTGGAAAATGCTTGAAAACCACAACATGAAACAGTCACACACTCTCAATGGCATATTTCTTTAATGAACAAAATTTCTGCAAAATGCAAATATAGAACTCACATAAATGCTTCTCATTTAGAAATTACAGTAGACTTATTTGACAAATCATAGATGGAAACTTGCATCTTAATAACAGAAGACATTATACTGAAGTTCGTAAAATATATTTCTATAGAAATATTTAAAACTAGCACCTGCAAAAACTTTTACATTTCGTACTACTGAAAAGAAAATGTGAAATATCCAAAAAGTATATGCTTAAGAAACAAAATCTACCATTCGTACTGTTACCGTGGGGTTGACACATGTTATGTGTGACTAACTTTACAGGAGCATGTTGTGTAGACAGTGAAGGTTGGCAATTGTGAGTCAAGTCGAGTTTAAGTAAGAAGTCAGTACACATTATGTGATGCTCAGTGTTCTCCCCAGTACAAATTTAGAGAAGGGTGGTTCACGAGCTTAATAGTGTTGATGGGAATATCTGTTCTTAGCCGGGTGGCAGAGAAAACTAGCCGGGTGTCGCGCCCGGCAAAATGTGTCTGAGGAGAACACTGATGCTAATCGTAATACGAGAAAATGATTAACGACAAGCAATGATGACTATAGTGTTAAATAGGACTGAAATACATATAGTAATACTGCAAAATGCCTTTAGACAGAATATTATGTTAGTGTTTGCTTCCTTAACAATGGTGTGATAACTCGCAGCTACTGCAGCAACAAAGAAATCTATGGCAATAATCATTGGTAACTGCATATAACTATAGGTCATTCGGAATAAAGTAAGCACTAAAGATTTAACCTTTGAAAAAAAAATCACTAGCTGTTGCTGCATATAAGTCAACATTAACAACAGTTACATTATTGTTTGTATGGTTGGTAGTGAATAATAGCATGTAGTTCCATGTATTTTCTTATTTGAATACAACATTAGTGAAACAACATTAAATGCAAACGACCTGTCTGTACTTAATATACTTTAAAATGTTTATACAAGTTCTTATTGACATGTTAACTGACTGTATAATTTTATTTAATTAACGAAAGCACAAAGTGACGCAATCGAGCCGATTGTCGTTGGCAGACGCCGCTAAGCTTCGCGCCACAGAGGTAGTTTAAAGTTCCACCGACAGATGGTATCAGAGTTAGGTTTTCGCTGCTTCGGTAAGCTTCGCTTGGAAGCGAATTGTGTCATTCAGTTTGTTTGTCCGTTGTGTATTGAATATGGGTTTCTGATAAACACATTCAAAAGTATTAGAAGTGACTGTTTATGAATATCATTGGTAAATTATGTGAAGTTATTAGTATTGTAAGTTGTTTAGTTTTATGATTGCCAGCCTCAGTAGCCTATCTGGAAATAGAAACAGCATTTTTTTTCCTGTTTCACACATTAAGAAAATACGTTATTTATTGTTTCTCTTTACGCGCGTCGTCGTTCATTACAGTATGCTGAACGGAACTTGAATTCTTGAGTTGCGTGTGTCGTGTGTGCTTTTAGTGGCGGTTTTAGTTTAAAAGTTTGAATATACCGTGCACACATTTACGAGATTCGTAACGGAAACAGCGCCGTTAGAGTAGACGCAGAGAAACCAGTGTTTTAAGATGTTTTAGTCACAGGTATTTATAACTAAGATTACTACTGAGTATCGAATATATATTCAACACCCGTGCATTTAATGAGTACATATTGTCGCTAAAATTTATCGGAGCAGTGTAATGTAAATGTAAACATTGTACAAGCCTATGTAAATAAAAGCAAGTGGCAATGTTGATGTTTACATGCAGTGGAAAGATATAAACTGGCAGAAAATAGAAATTAATCAGGGCTTTTTTGAGTGCTCACTTTATTCCGAATCACCTATACCAACACTTTATAACATTGTCCACACTGAAGTTAAAATATCTGCATTAATCATCTGTAGTGTTTGGGGTTATCAACTTTGTTTCAACCGATCAGGCAATGCTGCACCAATTTAAACCTTTCATTTTTCTTACACATTCATACAAACTACACCTGGTGAATTTAAAGTTAAAAATTTACCTACCAGCTTAGTCACCTGGATACACAGACCTATACTGTACTCTGCTTAGACCTAGAATCTTTCAATGCCTTCAAGGTAATTTTTTCTGAGTATTAGCAAGTTCCTATTAAAGTACTATTAGTAACTTTCCATTCAAGTATTATTAGTAATTTTCCATTCAAGTACTTTGTATTGTTAGTATATGTTATGCATTTGCCATTCTATATTCTAAGCTTTTGCTACTGATCACAAAATATGTGTATGTACAGCCTGATACATATATTAATACGTACTATAAGTACGGGAAACTTAACATTTCGTTAGCCTCTTCCTCGTGGGTTACAGGTTTCCTCCTTGGTCTGGCCAGGGGAATAGATAGTTGTGCAAATAGTCGTGGCAGCAAAATAAAAACATAATGAACAGTATTTTTGCTTGGCCCAGGGGTTTGACACAAGATAGGACCTACAATTATCTTGCCGAGCACTAACAACTGCATGTTTAACAACACAGTATAGGTGAAAAGAAACATGTAGGCCATAAACTTTTATAGCAATGTTTCCAAGTTATACACATAAGTAAAAAAATTATGATGAAAAAACTGCAAACTATTTCAGTTGATATGCTGACGTGGTTCTTATTACGAATGAAAATCCCAATCTACTATTGGACAACATAAAAAGTGCCCTCCATGAAACAAACAGGTGGTTTTCAGAAAACAAATTAGCACTAAATAGGTATATAAAAAACAAATATGATTTTTTCCCTCAATAAAAATTACTCTCATTTATATTACTTTCTAAGTACACCTATCATAACAGGAGAAGAAAAACTAACAGTAACAGTAACAGAAACAACTAAACTTCTAGGACTAACAATTGACCAAAACCTAAAATGGAAAGACCATACTACCCATCTCCAGTGGCGGTTTGTGCTATTGGGCTGCGCCGTCCCTGATTTGGGAATATATTAAAATCATATCTAACTAATGCAATGTTACAAAACCAGATTTTAGTAAATTTTTATACTTTAGAATAGCAGTTAAAAACTACAATTGACAGTAGGTTTATTGTTTACAGTACAGCTTTACGTATAAACCTGCATTACATTAATTCTTAATCCTTCTTGGTATCAAACATGTCTCTGCTTGCTACTGCACTACAGAAGCAATTTAGGCTCGAGTGCATTTCATGGCAGCAGTCAGTCGACCGAAAGTCATTTCTCGTAGCTGTAGAAAAAAATGACTTTAGGAGAAATTACTTTCGGTCTACTGCTTATTTCTGGAACTAAGTGACATTTCTGGACAGAAAAATTAAATTGTTTTCAGTCCAACGACTGTTGGAGAAATGACTGCAAGAGGAATGACATTTTGTGCAGTTAATTTTAGGAGAAATGACTTTCAGTCTACTGTCTGCGGGAGAAATGACAGATACAGCAAGTGACAGGTTAAAACACTTTTTAGGAGAAATGATTTTAGGAGTGCTACCATGCCTCCACGTTGGACACTTCCCAAATTTCTCACGTTATCTTCATATAATAACAAATTTATCTTTAGTGTACTGGGAAATGACAAGAAACATTACAGTCATGTGACACAAGCGTATATTACGAAAATAAAAAAATTAATTACTAACTTCTAATGAAAAGTTCAACCACTCATCTAATAGGCCCCTATTATTTGTAAACTGCATTTTTTTAAATGTTCTAATTACACATATTCTTGCACCACATTAAATTGAAAATGAAATGTTCTGTACACGGTACAAGACAAAGTTAACTCTAAATTAAACGTGCTCTGAAAATTTAAACACAAACAATTGCAGAAAATTACCCAGTCAGATTCTAGAAAACATTGACGTATAGCACTTTTATGTATTGTAATAGTAACATTACAAATTGCTATATTTAGTGTTGAGATAAATTAAAGCCCACTCTTAGGCCTACCTAGTATGTAAAGCCTCACCCAAATACAACTAATACTTGTAATTATAATTTAAGTTTAATTATGGTTAACTGCACACACATAATTTTATTTTGCTTCTTTCTTATAGAAATAATATTTTATGTTTGTTTCAGTTTAGTGTTATAGCCTATAATATCACCAAATAAGTACGTGTTCTATGCTTAGTAATATTTTATCCTAGCTCTTTATTTTTGTACGTGCTTTGGAGAATTTGGTACGAAATTCTGAAAGTATAGGCTTTGTTAGAAGCTTCTCTCCAAGATTTTTCACCATTTTGCAGCAGTCTTGATTTTCTGTGATAAAATATGTAACTGTACGACTGCCATCCTACACTAGGAACACGATGGAGAGACGTGTTTAGGCTAGGAGTTTTATTTGGTACGTCGGCATGTAAGAAGAGGCCGCACCAGTGCCAGCTAATTATATTATTTTTGTGAAATTACAATCAAGACTTCCCTGCAGCATCACCATGTCGCAGACGACGTGGAAATATGTAAGCCAGCCATCAGTTAATGTAAATGAACTGCTCCCGTAGATTTTTTTTGTCCTGCATGAGAGTCTAAAATTATTTTTTATAACGCAGCCACAAAAGACATATTTGTTAAACTAAATGAAGCAGTGAATTTTTTTTCTCTTTCGTGTTTTTGATAAAGTGAGTGAGAAGTCCCATTTTGCCGGTGCTTTAAACATTAAACAAAAAAAAAAAAGTATTCTTATTTTGACAGTAAATTTTTTTGTCTGTAGTGAACGAGAAAAATGGGTGAGGCTAGGAACTAGTTAATACTGTATTGTAAGTTTAGTCTTACACACAATTTTTCCGAAAAGTTTCCACAAATAAAATACATAGTTTTGAAATTAAATTTGCTTACATCATGAAGTTGTCAAAATTTATTTTATTTAATTATTTGCATACATTAGTACAAGGGTGATGAATTACACCACAGTCTCATTCTGAAAACATTGATGTACACCATTTTTCTATAGGTATCATTCTTATCAATTCAGACCCTGTATGTTGTGTTACATGTTTACTGTAAATATGATATATTAATGCAGGCAGGTCAGTAATAACCAATTGAAAAAGTTTACTTAATCAGGTTTAATGGATAGCTGAAACCTCCCACCACTGTATTTTCCCCGCATCGTTGTCTTATTGTTGATTTGGACAGGGCACTAGTTTTCCATCTGAACATCTGAGTTATCGCATAGATTTTTCCAGCAATACGAGTCTGGTTTGTCATCACATAATACATTCATCTAAAACTCACTTGAATATCTGGTACTCTTGGGAGACAAGCAAATTCAGTTGCAAAGTGAAATTCTCATGAATTCTTTAATAACAAAACGTTCTTTGGACAAAGGCTACAAAACTTTCAATATTTAATTCAGGATTCTACACCTTGCATACATTTTTTGCCTTTCAAAAAATTATGCAACTTACATTGTACAAACAATTTTGAAGACATTTAAATTGTCATTCTTACTCTTCGCTGTCAGCAGCTTTTTCCTGTCTCTCTTATTTTTCCATAAAGCTTCAAAATTTTTTTTAGTCATAAAATTATTTCTTCTCTTCCTCAATTTTTTTAGTTATTTTACTTTCTTTCACTTGAAAATTTTGATTTACAGTTTTCAACCCATCTCTCGTCATTTTTTTATAGTGACTGATTCCTTAAATTATTCCAGATGAAATATATTACATTTCTCTAGATAGTATTGTTGCGTGCCATGTTCCTGGAGGCCAGTGGTCGGCGGCTGTTTCGTAACACCTTGAGGGCTGGCCGATGACTCAAAGCCCGGGTGGCTCATAGTGGGAAAACCGCCGAAACTACGTCATAGATACCTGTCCCAACTGCGTCTTAACCCTTCGAGGGCAGCCGACGTGACTGCGAGCACATCCGAAACATGATGAAATATCTATTTTTAGACCCCTGTAATGCGGGGAATAACCGACTGTCTGGGCTAGTATAAAAGCACAGAATCGGCACATTTGAGGGGAGTTCGCTATTGGAAGTGCTAGAGGAAGGTGCTACGCCTGTGGAGAGAGACTGGTGAAGACATCTTGGTGATGTCAAAGTCTACTGTGAGGCGGCTACCTTCGGAGCAGTGTTTGGCGATACAAGAGGACTGCTGCGGCGGGCTGACAGGCGAAGAGGAGGTGCGTGACGGGAGTCGAACAGAAGACCTCAAGAGTGAAGACAGCGGTGCACTCGGGGTGCTGCGCAGCACATGGTGAGCCATCACCACTTTGGACTGATAAGGTTGTACATTGTCATTATTAGAAATACTGTTGATTGGATATATGACTGAATTTTATTGTGATTTATAGTGTTTAATTAATTGATGGTAGAATTTTCTTGTGC
>PNEQ01014278.1:0-12632 GCA_003012365.1 Medauroidea extradentata
AACGCCCTAAATCCTCAGCTTCACAAGTAAACATCACTGTTGGTACCCTCGTCATTGTGAAGGACCCGAACATGCCTCCTTTGTGTTGGAAGCTGGGTCGCGTGGTGAAGGTATTCCCTGGATCGGACAACGTGGTTAGAGTGGCCCAAGTGAAAACACAGTCAGGAACCTTCCTGCATCCAGTGGTCAAACTCTGCCCTTTGCCTATACAAGAAGACAGTTAAAATGTGCATTTTAGTGGGGCGGGAATGTTTGGGATGTATATAGTGTACTATAGTGATATTGTTGGGACGCAATAAGAGTTCGAATTTGGCGCCAACTGATGTGTACTAAAAAAAAGACAGTCTCGGTTCAACATGGCGGCCAGCAACAGATTCGCTATTCGGTAGATAGGTATAAACGTTTGCATCGACGAAACACATACATATATACATATAAGGAATGGGTCTGTTCGAACATTCCAGTATCGGATGTGCCGGATATTTGATCATGAACTTGTTCCGGTTTCGAGTTACTAAGAAGTGTTCGGTTCTTAATATTCATATTCGTAAAGTCACTAAACAGCACAGACACCGCAAATGCTATATCAAATTTATATCAACCTTGCAAGTATAAGGACAACTGTAGGCCTGCGTACTTGACGATGAATTTTCACTATACGTAGGTTACATATGCGATATTCATGATTCCAAAACCAATTTAATAAATAGGCCTACATGAATAAATCAAACAGTTAACGTAACCCGCTGTGTTTATGTACAGCATCAAATAATAAAAAGTGCCAATGCTAACTGGTAACTGTACGAAACGAACTGAAAATGAAACCCTTGCATAATACATAACAATGATATAAGCCTATCGCTGACATTGTAGCAAAATCCCACCGTTGTTCATGCTGAATTGTCACTGTTCTCCGTTCACTCTAACCTTAATTCTGAAGTAAATAAATAATATCATATCATTGCACCTCGCAACCTTCTAATTGGCTCAATTTGTGCAGCGTGCCGACATACTGTTTCCAACCCACAAAACTGTTTACAGGTAGTATAATAAAAAAAAATAGAAAAAATACGTAATACATACAAAAATTATTGCGTGAAAATGTTGTACAGGTTATCGACATACGAAAGCGAAACTTATGAAGAACTTTTAAAAAAATAGTCTTCGTGTACATTTGCAGTATATTTCAAAATGCAACTACAATATCAAGCCATGAGTATGAGTAATGATCGTATTAAAACATTTAGGTACTGACGCAACGAACATTAGATACTGCATGTACAAAATAAAAGTCAACAAAACGCATAATAAAACTTACTGTAAAGTCCTCGTGGATTATTTTGTACTTCTTTTTCATTTGGTCAATCACCAAACATTCTATCGATAATTCACATCACATATTCATACGTTATTATAAAAATATGTTAAATTTTATTCGTACCTTGTAAACATCACCGCGGTTTGTTTAGTAATGCAGACAAAGTTTATATCCACATTTTGAAATTCATGCAACACAATTTCACTGTTCACGAAATACGACGTCACATAAGCTAATCTGTAAGTCTATTTACCATGTAAACATTACCGACGAGAGGGACGGAACGAAATAGATCAATGAATCCATGAGCGGACGAATCTACACGGAAAATGTATGTACGGAAATACCATTTATTCGCAGTAGTAGTCACAACATCGACGTGTTACTCAAATGTCTAAAAATACTATAACAAAATGAAATTTGTTTGTGATATCTCCGACTTATTTTTACAGTGGTAATTATTGCTGAACTTAACTTCTGTCGTTTTTCTCTAAACTATGACAACTCGTACATTTAACAGTACATCAGTCGTTAAACAAATCGTGAGTCAACTGTACGGACGTGTCGTAATCGTAATTAAGTAATAAACATATAGTGTAATGTATTGTGTGCAACGTCTGTAAATATTATATATTTGTTAATAAAACTTTCTTTTTAGGTAATGGACAGGTAAATTTATATGCACACGACAGATTAATTATAGTATATATTTCTTATGCAAGATCACAGTGCACAGCAGTCGGCTGCCAGTGAACACATTTGTTTATAATTTGGTTTGTTTACTCTAAGCTCAGGTAAAAAATTAACGGAGAGTAATCCAAGAACCGGATAACATTAATAAATTATGTTAATGTATTTCTTAGAACATGGAAATTTACGTAGTTAAATACGGATTTTTGAACAAAATTTCCTCTGAAAAATTAGTTGCGCCAGAAACAGAAATTGCTATTGTTGGTAGCTGTAGATGGGTAGCAGAATTTTAGAATTTGGTATTTAGTTTCAATAATGCCGTCTATTTGGGAGCACTCTTCAGTTGATTATACAGATAGCGAATTTGCGTATTGTAACTATTGTAGACACCGTTTATCACGAGGTTTGTCAAAATATACATTTAGCCTGCTCAAGCATGTAAAAATCCAGCATCCGCTAATGCTGAGTTCAGATTCGGGACAAAATATGTCGTGTCTCAACATAAACAAATCTGCTGACTCTTCACAACTTACTACAACAACCATAAAAAGAAGAAACCCAAATATGACGTATCCCAAAATCAACAGATTTTGAGCACTATGTTTCGACAAATTTACGCCATTCAAAATGACGGCAAAAGATAGACTGAAAACACAAGGTGCATAGCAGCTATGGTGTGCATAGATGGTCAGCCGCTTAACGTGGCTACAAATACAATTACACACACATTATATATATATATATATATATATATATATATATATATATATATATATATATATATATATATATATATATATATAATATGTGTGATTGGCCAGATTTGGGCAAGATATACAGAACTGTTTCATTATGTCGGCCCCGATATAACTTTTGAAAGGACATAAGACATCATTTTGCGTGGACAGTTATTTTACAAACTAGATGTACTCATGAAGAAGTGATTTTTTTGTGAGCAGCCAATTTGGGCACTAAAATAATAAAATATTGCACTTTATTTTGGAGTAAAACTTGTGTAAATTTTACATGAATTTTTTCCTAGGCTTGTAGAATTCACAAGAAGGAAAAAAAGTTCAGTAAAATATTGTGCTAATTATATTGTATCGAGACATTTTCCTCGCTGTAAAAAAACTCAGATGAAAGAATTTTTAAAATATAGTATGACATTTCTACAGTTTTACTTGAAATTATAATGAATTCATGAAAATTGTATGTAAAAACTGTTTGCAAGAAACAAGCTTTTGAAAGAGCGGGAAATTGTTCCTTACTATTGTCTGCCGTAATTACAGACAACGCTATCGGTACCGACATTGTTTTACTTGTTGGTTAGAGTACCTATGTGAAAATGTGCTGAAATTTACTACGAAAATGCAGTAACTCATATTAATTTAAATAAAATCATGATTAAGAATAACCATTAATAGAGTTCATAAAGACGTTCGTTTGAATGCTACATTTAATAATACCGCTGAACTGATATTAAGTAATTATGTTACATACTAGCTTATCCTAACCTACCTAATCAAAAACATATTTTCAATTTGGCTGGTGTAAGGATATTATTGAACGTATTAATTACGTAAATAATACTTGCATCCTGTCATATTCAAAGCTGATTAATTCCTTGAAATTAATGGCTTCGTTAAAGCTAATAATCCGCTCAGCAAAATGTTAAGTGTCAAATAAAATAATACATTTATTATTTTTTTTTTGCTGTATATAATTTTGGAAATAGGCTACTGCTAAGTAAAATTTTAGAAAGCAATGCAAACACCTTTCTGTACACGACAGTTATATGTAGTTTTCTTTTCATTTTTTCAGGCTGTCCTGTTATAAAATTGTTATAATTTAAAATGAAAATATTTATGTCACATATTTAATCACTGTATTAGGGAGCCGTGCTAAAATATTTTGACAAGGAATCTTTACGACATAAAGGCCAACTCACAATAATAAAAAATACAAGCCTTTGCAGGTCTGTGGGTTAAAGATTGGCGGATTTCATAAATGTAGGTACTATTTTTCAATTTTGTGTTCGTATTTTGATTTAATCAAAAATTAAAAGAGTTAAAAATTTTAGAGTCTGTTTTAAAACCATTGCGTGCAGACATCGCATTTTGTGTCCTACACTTTGTTTACTTTACATATAGGCTATGTCACTTACTATTGAAACCTATTTGTATATTGCTTGAACGATTAGAGCATGCGAGAATTTAATTTTGTTCAATTACCGTACAGAGAAGTGTGGTAAACCATTACTTAGGCTACTATAAGATTTTTTACCTTCAAATATATCTAATATATAATTCATTAAATGCATTACATTTTTGGTTGTGTTAGAGCATATTAAGTAATACAGTAAAATTTCAGAAGGTGATGCTGATGTTTGCTGTGTAATCATTGCAGTTAATTTATGGACTTGTTATGATACTGAAAGTAACAGGTAAACAATAATAAGGCCTAAAATTCTGTCAAATATTGTTTTAAAGAAACTAAATAGCCTGCATGATGGTGTATCGTTTTCCTTTACGGCGTTTTTAAAATAGATTACTTGTTGTATGTATTTCAACATATGCTACCACCATATTTATTTTCATTCAATTCAGGTTGCATCAAATTTCATTTTACTTTTTATTGTTTCTACTTCAGTTATTGATGTGTCAAGGTTTCCCTTTGTAACGTCGTGGTAGTAAAAATCCTTAGAATTCAAATATACGAATCAAAAACATTTTGAAGTAACGGTTTTACTAACAAATAAATTTAATTTTGTGGTTAAATAGCACGTCTCATCCTTTGTTAATGTAGCTGCAGATTCACAAGAGTAACTGTACACAATGAACGCAATGATAGGAAGACACACGCTATCAGACTCCGGTCTGGAAGCGCGCCTGTGGAGGGAGGATGGCCTACTAGTGTGCGCCGGCCTGTATTCTAGTTGGTGTTGGCCCAGTAGCACACCACTCCTTTAATTAAAGGCAGGTTGAAAGTTAAACAGTGTGGTTTATTTTAATAGTTGTAGTTAAAAATCGATTTGACAGTGATATTACAAACGCCAAAACTTAGTGCCGGACACTGGGAAGTTAATGGTAAGAGTATCGTCCACCTTGTCTGTTGAGATCGGTGTGACAGGCCACAGATGTTTTGATAATTTTCACGTACTGAAACAGCTATAACTCTCCTGGTAATCAATGAAGATATTAGTAGTAAATGGACCAGAATCTTGACATACGCACATAACTGAAGTTATTTATTCTAAACTAAATCCACAAACGTTAGCAGGTTAAGAAAAAAAGTGGATGAATATGTTTAGAAGATACAAAAAGTATGCTTTTTAATAACACGTTGGAAATATTTTCTCGTTATGACTAAATACTAAATATTTACGGACATATTTTGTTGTAACAGACAAGTTTTTTAATGAGAAGATACCAATATCTTTGAATGTTTCTTGCAATGGGATAGAATAACGTACTGTATGGTTGTGAACATACGCCATTACAATATTATGTCGTCCTAGAAATACGTATTTCCAATTTAAATCATAATAATACAATTGCACAAACGATTATAAATAAATTTGTGAACATTCATTATTCTATTAACAATTATTAATATTCTCAGTATTATTGATGCAGTAACTCAGTGTATTTTTCGTTTTAAATTTCTTTATAATATAATGAATTATAATGTTTAATTGTCATTCACTTTTATATAAGCAATGAAGTGCCCCCCTCACACATTCACCCACCTATCACTCATTAACTCAACAGCTCGAAAGCCTGAATCAAGAATCATAAATTTTAAATGGTGGCTTGATGTAGGACCCCATGTTACTCTTTTTAATTCAAATATCAAGCGGCTGAAAAAAGGCGTAATATGTTTTTGAGGTTTTAACCAGATCTAATTAACATGAAGGGTTAGTATTACGGTGTTTGCTCCAATTTGTTGTTTGAAGGTACATAAAAATAATTTAAGGAATTTCGAGATTCATTAATTGATAGGCTGAACAAACGTAAAATATGTATTCCAGATATCATCGATTGCTTGATAACCTGGCAAATAATCGATACAATACTTTATTTTAAAAAACGCTGAGTACATAAAATTCTAAAACTAGATTTTATGTTTTTCTTTTAATCCGAACATTAAGGGTGAGGTAGGACGTGGGAGTCTCTATTATGTCTATTTTGCGTAGTTCAGCAGCCTTCTGAAGCATGCCCCATGTCCTTTCCCCGGCCAGGTCATGTGTGATTTTAGAGTTTCGGATTTTTGCTGGTCAGCATGTACTGTCCAGGATCTACTGTTTCCTCCGCCCTTGCATTACAGTCTTTTTTCTTTTTCTCGCGCAATTGCATTATGATGATCCACCAAATTTAACCATACCAAAAAAGTGCGTATCGATTTCTCTTCAATAGGTTATTTACGAATTGAAATAATTTTTTGATTACTTGCATATAAGAATGCGTTATAATGATTAAACACAAAAAACTATTGTTTACATTAAAATTATGCCACTCGAAATCTTTGTCATTTACAAAGAAAAGTGTGCAAAATAAGCCCCAAGTTCTGTAAACCAATTCCGCATTATAGTAACGCGAAGAATAATGGGATATTCACGCTGAGTTTAGTAGTTGAGACAACTAACATCATAGTTCTTGAGACGACGAGGAAGAGATCACCGCTGTTGGAGACGAGTTCTTTAACTACTCGGTCACTGCAGCTCTGAAAGTCACATTGTTGAAGGAATATTCTTGGCAAAAAAAAAAAAAACTAAATGTAAAAAACCTAATTTACTATAGTCTTGACATGGATGTGTGAACTTACAACTAACACTAGATATACTATCTAATACCATTCGCATACTATTCCAATGAATGTTGCTGTAGTCGGATCACACTTGACGTTCTACTGAGCCACTCCAGTTTGAGACATGCAAAAATAAATGTTCACTGTTGAGTGAGATTGTGCAGTGTACATATTGATCGTACCGAGTGGTAGCGCAATAACGTGCATACTGTTCGGGTAGCCTTATCGTCATTACCTGGTCATCCAACGTATTGTGCGGCGTTCTGAATTCAGCTCAGATGAATTTACCATTAGTATTTTTCTGGCCCACTAAAAATGACCCAAATGTGAAACTAATATCCTTTGATTTATAAATTAAGCTTTTATTGCATAGCTTACATTCTACATTTACTATGTAAAACATGGTTTCCACGATACTATGACCAACATATACATGTCCTAGATCATGGCCATAGAGGAACAGGTCTGGACACTTGGAGTTGAAAATTGACTCTCATGAGACTGATTGGTGCCATTAGCACACTGGTGTTATTTTAACATTGCGTAAATGGGAACTGCGAGTAGCAAATTCGTGTCGGAGCCGCTAGGAGCTCTGGCAGTATGACACTGGACACTATGGGTAGGATTCATAATCCCAACTTGAGCAAGAACTTCGTCAAGACAGTCTTGTTTCTTAAGAAAACGTTTTCCCAACACCAGTTGCATAGTCGGTGTCGAAAAAATAGCTTCATGAAGTCAACGAGCTTGCATACGTGCTACTACTACCGGCCTGATGAAGTAAATGTTTAAGTGGCCGAAGACACACGAACATACACGACTACACGCGAGTTGGAAATAACTTTTGTGCTTTCTGCTTTGTTTCACTGACAGTTCCGTCACACCTACGTTCATCGATTTCTATTTTGTTATTTTCATGATGCCTGGGTTATGTTCACGGCATTACCGCCTCTGGAGTTAAAATTACTTCTTGGAATACTGAAAGAATATTGGGATGTCATATAAAATAAGCAAAGTATAACCGATTTACACATACACATTTTTAGTAACGCTTACTGCATCGTAATGAATATCAGTTATGTTGTAATTTTTTTGCAATAGTAAAATACTGAAATAATTTTCTGCTTTTTTATTGATATAACTATTTTGGTATTACGATACTTTAAGTAAGCAACTTTGTGGACTGTTATTGCTGAATACAAAGATGAATCCCATTAACAGAAAATCACAATATCTTTTGTAGCTATTTTTTTCATAACTATACTCAACTGAAGTTGCATCGCCTACGGAATCACACTCCGCCATTAGCAAAAACTATCTTCATTTGATCCATTTCACGTCGTTAGTCATCTCGCAAGCGAACTTGGCCAAAACATTCTTGTTTGCAGACTTAAGAATAACCTCGACGTCTATGCAACACGACCTTCTCAAGCAGTGACTATGCAACAGAAATATCTGCTCTCAAGCCACTATAAAAAAAAAGATTGCGTCGAGGCCATTTGCTTAAGAAAGCTCTTAAGAAAGGTTTATGACATTGAATAGGAATTTGTGACGTCATACGAGAGCAACTTGGCCAAGACGTTGCTTAAGTTACGAATATGAATCCCTCCCTATATTGCATTGTTAAAATAACACTTCATTACTAGTGGTGCTTTCAGTCATAAATGGGTCAACTGTATAGCGTTGTTAGATAGGCTAGTGTCCAGACCCGTAATTATAAGACCGTGATCCAAGATAATATATTATTATGGTTCTGTTTTCCATGAATGCTATAACCTAGAATTTCTTTCGTTGAGAAACATCTGATTGCATGTTATTTAAAAAAACAGATGGTGATCGTCTGAGTTGAACACATCAGTACGTAATTGTTATGTTGGAGGTCGACGTGTGTGTGTGTGTGTGTGGTGTGTGTGTATATATATATATATATATATATATATATATATATATATATATATATATACACACACACACACACACACACACACACACACATGATTTGTTCCTTTGATAGTTTTAAAAATTGGCTGGGAGTGTAGAATACACGAGTATATTTGTTTTAGTCTTTACATAATTAAATGAAAGTACATAATGTTAAGCGCTGCTCTCAACTTGAAAATTATTTTACTTATAATTTTAGAAACAAATTTAGTTTAAAATTAACCTTAAAATTGTTCTGAAAAATACTTACAGTGATCAAGACGACATATTGGTTACAAATTTTAGTTGTTACAAGTATTGCCTCCTCAAAACCTTTTGTCTAAATATTACTGTTATATGAACGTATTACTGTTTTCAATGAACCGGTAAAGTTATACTATTTGCTCCGTTTCCATTTCCTTTTAAAAATATTGCCTGTGATTGTCATTCTGTGTTCATACAGACACGATGAAATATGACATATGGTTTTGAGTTTGTGAGAAATGAAAGTAAAATACACTCTATAAACGAGAGTAGGGTAATTCATAAGTAATGACCTGTACTAATAAACCATCCTGGCAACTGCAAAAAAATAAAAAAATTATGCGAGATTGGAACCGAGTCCTCCTGAGCCGAGCACAGGTCCAGTTATTTTATTTACTTCAACACATCGCGTTGTAATGTATACAAGGTGTTTCTTAAATAGATGAACAAACACCGCGTACGTGTTCCTCACGAAAAACTATGGCGAAAACAAGATTTACACTTTTCACCTTAACGCAATATTAAAGGGCGTAATGGGTCTCTGAACATCGAATCTTAAAACAGTATTTTCCCAAAATATCGGAAACTAATTAACATATAAACACAATATTTTCAGCATAGCTTAATGCTGTTGGGATCTGCAAACCAACAGCAAATGCTAGTTGATACCTACCACCCTTATGAATATAGCAGGGGTGGCTACCCTCTAATCGCATACAACTGTTTTACCGTCCGGATTTTCGAACAATTGAAGATTGTTTATTGAGTAATGAGACCTGTGCAACAAAAAAATCCCCATGTCGCATCTGTCTAGGATATATTGTTTATGTTCAAAACATACTTGAAGATTAGTGTAGACACAGAGCCTACAGAATAGGCAATGCTGCGAACATGAATATGATATGCTCAGCGTACAGATTATTGACATTCACTGCAGTTATCATCTACGATTTTCAGTATGTTTACACCGACACACGAAACTGCAGTTCCGGAAACCTGGGTATCTGAAACTGCTGTTTGAGTGCGATGTAAACGGCGCGAAAGTGAGGTTTCGTTGCCGAGGGAAACCTGAGTTGGTAATTTAAGTTTCGTGACGAAAGCTAAGTTTCGTGTACTGTGTAAACACGTAAACTGGGCCAGAAACGAAGTACTATGGCAGTTGGTTTAAAGAGATTGTATTGTTTTGGAAATGCAAAGTAAATGAAATGTTAAAAATGAGTATGACAGTAGCTGCAGTATAAATACACAATTTTGAGTGTTAAGAAATTAGTAGCGTTTGTGTGTTAACAAATTAACAGCAAGTGAAATTTCACAAATGCAAATCTATTGTTCATGTGTGAATCTTATTCATTGCCAAAAACATAAATTTTGGTGGACTACTGTTACATGGTACATTCGCAACATATCGATCGCAATCCTTAATTATAAAATAAAATGTGTATTTTTAGTGTTAAATATCACGCAGTCCATTCACCTGTGTTCAGTCCTCAAACAAAAGTTGGAAATAAAAAATTGTTTTGCAAAAACGACACCGACACATCATTTGTGAATTTGAAACTTTTTTTTTTTTTTGCGAATCTGTACTCTATGGTGCATGGCAAACAAAAATAAATTTTCGTCGTAAAATAAAATTTTATGATTATTTTTGTTACCTACATAATCGGACGTGTTTGGGAAAAAATTGTTTTAATTCTTCTAAAACGATACCATATAGGATGACTTTCGTTAAACTTGTGCAGGAAATTTTAATCTTAGAATAGAAACAAAAAACGTATTTGCATTTTAAATGTTTTGATGGGTTTTCAACTCATCGCTTTTCATGGGGTGGGTTTGCATCTAAACTAAACCAATTTTTTTGCTTGGTATTTTCCAACTAAGCTACAGAACATATAGCATACACAGTTCTACATGCAAGTGTTTTTGTTGTATGCAGTGCATTCTCGATGTTGGACATTCAATTGTAACAACGTGTTTCTAACACGCGATGCCATAATTATTAATATTTATTTCTGGAGCTCTATCGCAGCAGCTTCATCTCTGATTTGAAAGAAAACGATAGATACATGACAGTTTCAACAAACGAACCATTTTTGTTGGACAGGTAACATTACTCAGTAAACCATGTTAAAATATTTCAAATCCTGACGGTAAAATAAAGTGTATGCAATTAGATGGTAGCTACCCCTGTTATTTTGATATGGGGGGAAGATGTCAGGCTGCGTATGCTGTTCGTATCAAGAAAAATGCCAGAATGCAAGTGTCGTAGTTCAGGTGTTGTTCCAGAAGGACTTAACCTAAAGTTACCAGTGAACAGCAAACAAGCTCAAAAAATAGCTCTAAAAGCTAGATATAGTCTTATGAATGAGAGAATGAATTTCCTCTACCATTGAAAAGTTGAGGTGAACAATGTAGGCTAATATCTGTTAGTAGATAGATTTAGTATGTTCTGGCAAATGGGACCTGGGATCGGAGCGTCGGAGATACTGATGATGTCACCGCCGCCATCTTGGATGACGCCATTTCCCCGTTTTTACCTCAAAATTTCCCTTTTTTACCTCAAAATCAATAAAATTTCCCATTTTTACCTCAAAATTTCCCGTTATCCCTCAAAATTTCCCGAATTTCTCTCAACATTTTCCCGGAAAACTATAAAAATTCTCAAAAACACAGTATTGCTCAATCAGGCTGGAGGAGGCTGAAAAGGAGCAAAAAGAACCCTGAATGAGCAATATTTCTCATCGGCAATTATGTTTCCAGCGTCCATCTTGTCCAAGATACCTGCTGTCCATTAATTCAATCCATTAAACTATAGGGGTTTCTCAGAGTTTTCCGAAATTTTTTCTAATTCGCATTCCTACCAACCCCCACTTATACCTCATATTGTAAAAATAAGTTAAGTAAATATCTATACCTCACCTGTATGAGCTCCCCCACTCTCTCTCATGCTAATAACCTAACACAGACTCCTATCTTAGCTA
Organism: Medauroidea extradentata; assembly: GCA_003012365.1. NCBI lineage: Eukaryota > Metazoa > Arthropoda > Insecta > Phasmatodea > Phasmatidae > Medauroidea > Medauroidea extradentata. The sequence continues at coordinate 11,974 of PNEQ01014278.1, forward strand.
TTCCCGAACCAGTTTAAATAAATACAATCAAATAAACTATAGGGGTTTTCTCAGAGTCTTCCGAAATTATTTCGATTTTACATTTAAACACACCCCACTCATATCTCATAACATAAAACATCTCTTTAACAAAATTAATTTAAGTAATTAACTATATCACACGTAGGCGAGCTTCCCCACCACACCCCCTTGCTATTTTCGAACGATTTCCAATAAACCCAATAAAGTATAAAGTTTTTTCTGAAATCGTCCGAATACTTTTCGATTTCGCATTCCTACCATCCCCCACTCATACCTCATACAGAAAATATTTTTTTTCGATTAAATTAAAAAAATAACCAACAATATATGCCAAGATGGGGCTTCCTTACTGCCCCACCATACTTTACACTCAAGTCACTGGCAGACACCTCCCCCTCCCCTCATCATCGCCAACCTGTTTTGACCTTCACCTTTCTTACCAAGTCACTACATGCATGCGAATCACGCGCTCATCCCGTGACACTCCTCCCCTCCATACCATGATGTCATCCTGTACCACCTTCCCCTCCTCCCCGAGTCAGCACATACATGTGTCGCAGTATGGCGCAATACTAATCTTTGTAACCCCACTCACTCCCCCATTACATTAGTCAACACATTCCTGAGATGTGACATCA
>PNEQ01014279.1:0-12633 GCA_003012365.1 Medauroidea extradentata
CAGCACGAACCCCCACTAAAAAAATAAAACAGCCTCATGCCACAATCCTAAAACAGTCACAAATAATAGACAAGGCGGGGGGGGGGGGGGGGTAGAACGATTGCCAGAAGGGCAGAACCTAGGTTCCCGAAATCTTTTATGGTAGTGGTGGGAAAGCACTCGAGCACCAGGTTATCAACAAAGTAAATAATAACGATACCCCTACAAAACTATAAAGTAGGGGGAAGAGGTCGAAAAACCTGACTTTCTAGCACCCAAGAAAAAGAACATTAAAATTCAATAAATAAGAGAAATGAAAACACCAGAAATTTCCAAGAAAACAAGGGTTCTATAATGTTCCAAAAATATAAGTTGTACAGACAGCTGACGAGAAAAAAAAACAGCTGTAACATACGTGTGAATAACATTAAAAAAAAAGGGTCAATACGGAATAAATAGAAATTCCCTAGGCTGACATATGCCTTTATCACACTAGAAACTACAGTTTACAACAAAAACGTTACGCACAATAACTGCTTTAAAATTGAAAAAAAAAAAAAAAAAAACTAAACAAGAAAATTACACCGGTACATTTAAAGGTTGGCATCATAAAAAGAAAATCTAAGTACCTTCGGATACTAGAACGAGAAAGTAAATGCCTGGAACTAGAATGAGAGTTTGTCATAAGGCAAAGGCCCTGACATAAATTTAAGAATGATTCTAATACCAACAGAAATTAAAATAAAATTAAATGTTACAGTATTGACCCTCAAAACATTTAAAAATTATAAATAAAAAACACAAGTTCGAACTGTTATCATAAATCCAATACATAGAATCTATAAAAGATGCCTGAAAAATTGTCCTTCAGAAATGAACTAAGTAAGGTAAGTACTTAGCAAAGAACAAAACCTAACCTCTATAAAAAAAAAATAAATAATACAAATACTCCTTAAGAGTTCTCAAATATATCCTCAATAATCACGATAACCTCAACAAAAGCCTATCAAAGGCTATACAAATGCACCAAATTGTTTCTCAAACAAACAGAGCGACACTAATGCTCACATAACCTCAAAAAGACATGTAAACAAGAAAGAGAGAAAAAAACCAGACCACTGAAACGTCCGTGATGTTCATCCAAATGAATGAAATAAACTCAAACAACCGGAAATGTCGAAAAATGTAAAAAAAAAAAAAAAAAAATTACGTTAAAGTTACATTAAGTCTAGTAGAGAAAAAAAGAGAAAAAAAGAAGAACGACTCACATAGTGTTAAATGGCGACTTCTAACCTCCTCACACCATGACGGTCGAACCACGACTGCTGCCTTACTTGATCATTACTAAATTAAATAAACTACGTTATGCTACAAACTACTGACTAAGAGAAAACAAAACAAACACTTAGCTTAATTCAGCCCATCGTTGCTGTGTCTCGACCCCCCTCCGAAGGGTCATGTCTCCTCTCAATCACGTCTGCTTCAACACTCTCCCCGACAATAACGAACTTCCCCCATCAACGGGAATAACAAGCGCAGCACTCTGCCTACGGCCGGGGCACTAACCTAGCAAGGCGTCCGAGAAACGATACTCCACGTGGAGTAACAAAATCCAATTGCAAACCGAGGATTCAATCCACCAGCCAATAATAAACACCACTTCTCCACGTCGCACGATGTTAGAATAACAGCTGACTCGGCAGGCCTACCAACTTCTGCACGCCACGGACCGAAAAAAAAAAAAAAGAAACAAAAGAAACGCGACGAGAAAACGAAAAAAAAAAAAACCTACCAGCAACGCAGATAGAGTCCATCGCTCCGCGGGCGAACAAGTACCAAACTGCAACGTAGTAAAACTCGCGCGGGCAGTCACCGAGCCAAAAACTGGATATTGCAGCTGTCCAGGGGGGGGGAGATAGAATGCTGAGGGAATAGACAGCTCACCAGCTGGCCCCGGGGAAGGCGAATGCAAGGCACGCATACTGCACGCCCCTCCGCCCACGCCCAAACCAGTTCGCTGCTCCACCCTACAGTTCAGGCCAATGTCCCTACCCAGGGCCGACTGCAACACCTTGGCCAAAAAAAAATAAATAAATAAATAAAAAAAAATAAATAAAAAAATAAAAAGGTGACTACTTAACTGAACTCTGCTCAAAGTGAAACTTAAAATAAATTTTGAAGAAAAGCAAATTAATGAATATCCTCAAACAAAAATGTTAGACAACCTGTAGAAATTATAAAGAAGGAAAAAAAAAAGCTAGAGTTACTTTGCAGAAATATATTAAAACTGAAGAAAAAAACCAAATCAATGGATTAAAAAAGGAAAAAAAAATATAGTCTTAACTTTGTGCTCGTAACTATATATTCCTCTTAGGAAATTTGTGTCTCTCTCATAGTTTTTGCGTAATGAGTTGTAAACGTCAAAATTCGCACTTTATGGTTTTATGTACGCCACAAAAGCTAACTGACATACCAAACCGAAAAAATTCACAGTGCATAACAATGTCGTAGGCTATGATTTGACATATATAAAAACAAAAAATAAGATATTTTTGTATTTAATAAAAAATGCTTAATTTTAAATGGAAAATTAAAAAATTTCAACAATTTTTTAAAAATACAAAAATTTATAATATTTGTCATTACGTGTGTAAAATCACAGCCTACAAAATTGTTATACACTGTGAATTTTTTCGGTTGGGTATGTCAGTTGGTTTTAGTGGCGTACATAAAACTGTAAAGTGCAAATTTTGACGTTTACGACTGATTACACAAAACATATGAGAGATACAAAAATTTCCTTAGAGGAAGATTTAATAACAATTTAAGTCTCAAATAAGAGAAAAAAAAATCTGGTACAAATATATAAATAAAAAAAGACGTTGAAAACTGAGGTGAACCGCGCTCTTAAGTGTTTAGTGTTCTGAAATGTACTATATTAATTTACTTGATGACAACACCCACATCCCACGAGCATTTAGGCTCACTCTTGGGATCAGTAGATGGCTATTTAAAATAATAATAATAAATAAAAAAAAACACTTACCAGTTCATCCTTTATCTCTTCCTTGGTGAACAGTTTAACTTCTTCCTCATGTTCCTGCTTCAAGCCAATATCCTCACAATCCACTTCCTGGAGGATAACACAGCATAAATACCAACTACAATCAACCACATGTTATACGACATAATACCAACTGTACATCACTTCAAAGCCATCTCTATGTCTAATTATAACAGTAGATTAGAACTGATGTTATTAAATTACAACAGTCATCATAGCTAACCTTACTGTGTGGAAAAAAAAATTCTGCTCTAACTGCAGATTTTATTTTACCAAGTATAAAAAATCACATTTCAGAAATTTTTTAAGTATCCAACTGCAGTGAAAACCAAGATGATAATCTATTGGGTTTAAACAATATTGACTACAAATTTAAAACACCTTATCGCTTCACACTTCCGACACGTAAAATTTAGGGGAAAAATCTTTAAAACTTATTTATGGGTATTTACATGATTGTCATTCTGAAGTCAAAAGAAACACTACAGTTCGATGAGTTTGGCATAGTTACTGAGGCCTTATCAATAACATACTGACTGTCTTTTCACCTCCTTTGGTTCAGAATTAAAAAAAAAAAAAAAAAAAAAACCTTAAATCATATTTTACACTTTTTTATAAGTATACTACTACTGAAGTGAAAACCACGATTAAAGTCAGTGTAAGGCCCTAAGCATTATTGATAAATATGTCTCCCCTCTGGAATTTGAAGCTTGTGGGGTATAAATAGTCAAACATAAAATTATACTTATTAATGTTTATAAAGTTCCTTATAACAGTCAATCAACGATCAAAATATTTTTATCCAAACTATATCAGCTTTTATATGAAGTGTTTGATGCTCACCCTTCTTATACTATTGTGATGGTAGGTGATTTTAATACTGATATTAATTCTAGTGCAAATTATTCTACTGATTTTATTAATCTTTTTAATTTAATTGGAATAAAACCTATAATAACAATTTTTTTACTAATATTCATATTGATCATATACAAGCTAATGCATTACCTGCATTGCACTCTGATCATTATCCCATTTTCATTAAAATTACTCTAGTTAATGTAGAGCCTGATAAGGGCAAATAGATTTTACTGCAATCTATTACTAAAGTTGGATATGTTTATTTTATGTATTTATGTATTTATTTTATGTATTTTATGTATTTGTTATTTTTATACAACTTAGTTGATTTGCAAGATGTATCAAGCTCATTTATGTATGCATTTATAACAATGGTAAATTCTGCTTATCCTTTTCCTCCTAAGATGAATATTAGTAGTAAGAACAAAGGTATCAATCAATGGTATTGTAATGAACTTGTTCAGTTAAAGGAAACTTGCCTTATTTACTATAATATATGTAAGAGAAATAATACAAAGTATTGCATTGACAAGTATAATGAAATGAAAAAACTATATAGAGACAAACTGCAATTTTTTAAACTAATTATTATTCAGATTTAATTTGTACTACTCCTAATAAATCTAAAACAATACAAAATATTATTAAGGACAAATCAACTGTGAATACTAAATCTAATAATGTTAATACCAAAACAGCATTAATATCAGAAGGTTTTAATACGTTTTTTATTGACAAGGTTACTTATGTACTCTCAAATATTCCAAAGGTAATGACTTCGTGACATTTCTGGAATTACAGAGCACACCAAATATTACATTTAAATTTTCAACAGTTACAGTGGAAGATGTATTCTTGGTTATTAACAGTTTAAAAACAGCAAAGCCTTTGATGTGCATGGTTTAAATGCTGAAATTTTAAAACAAGCTTCAAAATTAATTTGTGGACCTTTGTCTTACGTTACTAACATGTGTATAAGAAGGACTGTAAACATGATTATGCCAATAATCGGCCAATCAGTATTATTAGTGGTATACCGTCTAAGGTATTTGAGATTTTACTTAATCGTCAGATGACTATTTTGACACAAATTATATTTTTAGCAAATGTCAGTATGGTTTCAAATCACAACATAGTACAATTGATGCAGTTTTAGGATTCTTTCATAGATGTTCTGATGGACTTGAAAAGGGTTTTTGGGTAGGTGGTAGATTCTATGATTTTTCAAAGGCTTTTGACACTATGCAACATGATGTTCTTTTACAAAAGTGCCAATAGTCTTAGTCTAAATGAACAAAAAACTGCTGATGTTTCTTTCACGTTAAGTTTTGTAACTTCTTGTACTAAACCTATTAAATTTCTAGGGATTTATCTTGAGCCAGGACTGGGTTGGAGCAGTCATGTAAAAAGTATTGTAAAGAATGTATCTAAGAGTATTTTTACTTTAAGATTATTATCACATTATTTATCAACACGTGTACTTTTAATAGTTTATTTTGCCCATATAAATAGCCAACTGAATTAAGGTATTCTTCTATGGGAAATCCATACATCAAAACATAAGTTGTTAATACTACCAAAAAAAAAAAAAAAGCAGTTCGTATAAGTAAAGCCTCAGTTAGGTCACATGCAAAACACCTGTTTATTAACTTAAGGATATTAACTTTACCAAGCATGTATGTGTTAGAATGTGTTGTATATATGAAGCGAAGTTGTGATTGGAACATATATGAGATATAGTTGGTAGGACTGGTAGGTAAGCAAAAGAAAGGAGTAAACATGTCATGGCGTGTGAGCGGTTGTTTAAGTTACGTAACAAGGCCAGAATAATTAACAAGTCTGTTGAATAAAATACAATGTGACATAAGACATGGTGCAGTCGGTAAAATAAATAAAAAAATGCAAGTCTGAAGTGCAAGACGGCCTGAGTACCATTGTAATTCAGTAGCAAGAAACTAGACTGGACCAGAACGAGTCAAGATGGCAAATACGTTTAATGTACCAGCGAAACTGTCGCTACAGGACAATCTCAGCGAGAATTGGAAGAAATTTAGGCAGGCATTTGAAATTTATCTTGACGCATCCTATTCGAAATCTCAGAGTGAATCGTGAAAGGTTGCCATTCTTCTTAATATCATTGGAGAGGATGCACTAGATATTTACAACACTTTTACTTTCACTGAGGACGAGAACAATAACAAAACAGCAGCCATTGTTCTTAACAAGTTTAAGGCATACTGCAACCCAAAGAAAAATATCCTCCATGCATGCTTCTTGTTTTACAACAGAAAGCAAAAAGAGGGTGAAAAATTTGATGCATTTGTAACCGGCCTGAAAACTCTTTTGGGAGACTGTGAATTTACAGATATGAATGAGATTCTACGGGAAAGGATAGTCTTCGAAGCAAATGATCGTGCAACTCAGGAGAAAGTATTAAAAATTGGAGATGTTAACCTAGAAGACAACATTCAATGTTTTCGAACAGCCGAAATTACATCAACTCAGGCAAATCAAGTGCTGCAGTCCATTCAAGACAACTCCCCGCACATCAGTGTTGATGAAGCAATATTTAAAACAAGGTACAATCATCAGTTGAACAAGAACAACTATCAGATGAACAAGAACAGCTATCAGGCAAATAAGAACAACCATACCTTGAATCAAAATTCAAATTCACAGAAGATTGGCACAGATGTAGAATGCAAGTGGTGTGGTTATCAACATGCAAGACACTAAAGTGTCTGGCGAAAGGAAAATAGTGTTCGTATTGTGGTCACAGAAACCACTTTACAATAGTGTGTGGTTTGCGTTTACAGGACATCATCACCCAACGAGTTACCAAGATAAAATATTTGGAAAATCCCGAACTGAATAGTCTTGAGCATGAAGACTACTATTGCAGTGCAGTGTCCAAAGAGGCGAACACCAGCCCATCTGCAATGAGTTGGACAGAAACCTTCCACATAGAAAATGCCATTAATGTCAAATTCAACCTGGACTCCAAGGCATGCGTTAATATTTTGCCATTTAAAACCTTTTCCCACCTGCAACATGTATCTCAAGTTGTCAAGCTTCAGCGTAATGATGTACCATTAGCTACATACAACAACTCCAAGATCAAAGTTGCAGGTAGCTGTTATCTGACTAACACTCAACAACATGACTGGAAGTATTTATCATAGTCAGTGAAGATTCTGTACCCATCCTAGGACTTCCCACCTGTGAGAGGCTAGGACTTCTACTGAAGAATTCAGTAAATGACACACATCAGCACTCAAAAACGGACATCATTTCCAAATAGTGATGTGTTTTCTGGCATTGATGAGTTTGCAAAAAAAACTATAATATTAAGTTAAAAGAGAACTGCATGCCATCCTCCAATTCTCCACACAGACTTCCTTTTGAAATGAAGAAACAACTGAAAACTGAGTTAGATAGGTTATATCACCTAGGCAGTATATCAAAAAGTGACACACCCACAGAGTGAGTCAATAGACTAGTAATTGTTGAGAAACCTGATAAATCGCTTAGACTTTGCTTAGACCCTCAGGACTTAAATGAGGCTATTGTGAAAGAGTATGTTGAAATACTCACATCAGAGAAGTTGTTGCTAAACTGGGGAAGGTACAATACTTTAGCCTACTAGATCTTAAAGATTCATTTTGGCATGTGAATCTTGATGCTCAGAGTTCTTTACTATGCATATTTTCCACTGTCTTTGGATCTTGTCACTTCAACAGATTACCTTCCGGTCTTAATACCTCAACTGAAATTATTCAAAAATACAACACAGAAATATTTGGTGATATTGATGGTATTATTTATGTTGATGACTTACTCATCTTTGCAGAAGATGAACAAACACATGATAAGATACTCACTGAAAAGCTGCTCAGGGCTAGAAAATGTAATGTGAAGTTTAACCTACAGAAATTTCAATACAAAGAAAATGAAGCACAATATGTAGGTCACACTTTCAAAAAGGAAATAGTTTATCTTGGTGTAGAGAAAATTGTAGCCATTGTCAGTTATGATACTCCACAATGTAAACAAGATCTTCAGCATTTCCTTGGTTTGGCCAATTACCTGAGAGACTTAATTCCCAACTTCACTGAGGTCACAAATCCACTGAGAAATCTTCTGAAAAAAAAAAAAAGACTCTGAATTTGTGTGGAATACCAACACACATGGGGTTAGCATGGAAAAACTAAAAACAATATTAAGCTCAGAAAAAAAGTTCCGCAAACATTCGATGAATCAAAATAAATTGTGATTCAAACTGATAGGAGCAAGGAACGCATAGGCTGTGCACTTTTGCAGGATGGTACACCAGTGTGTTATGCCTCCAAGTGCCTGCCGCCCACAGAAATTAATTATGGGCAAATTGATAAAGATAAGTCATCCTCGCAATTGGGCTATTGCCTGGTGGCGAGTGGACTCCTCCCCATCCCTACATTACCAGCCCTCCAGTTCCTTCCTAAACCTCTCAGTCACCAACTCATTTTGCAGGACATTCCACTCCCTTGCAGTCCTTACAAGCATAGACTGTCTACCCCTCTCCGTTCTCCACACCCTAAGAATTTTTTCACTGTTGGTTCCTCTCCCCTTGAATGATCCCATTTTAAGCCTGCAGAGCAAACCTCCCCACCCACCTTCACCATTCATCACCTTGTACATCCTGACCAATCGTTCTATTATCCTCCAGTCCTTCAGTGGCTTCCATCCCATTTCCTGCATCATCACTGTAGGTCTAAAGTTCCTTTCCTCCTCACCATCGTATCCCTGCCTTTTCCATTTATTCATTACCCACCTAGCTACCCTTCTCTAGTTCTTGTACCTTCACCTCCACATATGGATCCCACTCTGCAGCTGCGTATTCCAACATTGGCCGAACCATTGTGCAATACGCCTTCTCCTTCACTTCACCACTAACTTCCTTCAACACCCTTCCCAGTAGGGCCAAAGCCCTCCTTCCCTTTTTAACTACTCTCTCCACCTGTTTTGTCCACCTCAGATCAGCCTGCAACACAACCCCTAGGTACCTATATTCTGCAGCTTCCTCTATTTCCTGCCCATTCCATCTGTATACACATCTGCTCACCATTCTCTTCCTAGTAAGCCTCACCAACTTAATCTTGTGAACATTAATTTTCATTCTGTTCTCCTCTGTCCAAGCCCAGAGCCCATCAATATCTGCTTGCAAGTCATTTCCACTTCCTACCTCTGTGTACAACACACAGTCATCTGCAAACAATCTTATTTTTCCTGTAATCTTAAGTCCCATGTCATTCACCATTATGGTGAATAACAGAGGACCCAACATACTTCCCTGCGGCACTCCTGATGTCACCTCTCCCTCCTCTGACATTGCTTCCACAACTTTCACTCTCTGCATACACCCCCTGAGGAAGTCCCTAATCCATTTCACCAAAGACTTGTCGTCTAGCAGCTGGTCTAACTTGTCCATCAACTGCCCATGAAACACCTTGTCAAATACTTTTTCAAAGTCAATGAAGCAGGCATCTACCAGCTTCCCCTCATCGACTGCCTTCACTATATTCTCTAATAAACCTGCCAGCTGAGTCTCACATGAGTAACCCTTTCTAAAGCCATGTTGGTACTCCTGAAGCCAATTCTTCTCGTCCATAACGTTCACCATGTATTGCACTACTAATCTCTCCATTACCTTCCCTGTACTCAATGTGAGACTAACAGGCCTGTAACTGCCAGGCCTCCCTTTATCCTCCCCTTGTTTATATATGCGAACAGCTGTTGCCTCTTTCCATTCTAGCAGCAACTTTCCCTGCTCTAATGATCTCCCAAACAACTCTACCAGATATCTAGCCAGCTCTACCCCACCAAACTTAAGTGCTCCATTCCTAATGCCATCTGGTCCAGCTGCCTTATTATTCAACTCCTTTAACACTATTTTTATTTTCCGCTCACAGATTTTAAACTTACGCAACCCAGTGACACAGTTAGCTTCCTTGTTCCACTCCTCCTTAACTTCGAACACCAACAAATACTGATTTTGTAGCATTTCTGGCTTATCTTTTTGTTATCTGTAGCTGTCCGACCATCCGCTTCTTTCAATGGTGGAATTTCCTCTCCTCCGCCCCTCACTTGCTTAAGATAGCTAAACAATCTTCTCCATTCCTTGCTCTTCCCTCCCTTCATTATGTTATCTAAATAACCATTTTTTTGCCAGCTTGATTTTACTTTCTAGTTCCCTGCCCATCTGCTTCATATGTTCCATGCCTACATTTTCTTTTCAAACGTTGAATCTCCCTCCCATAATATGGTGGATCCCCCGTAGACCTTATCTTTCTTTGTTGTACAAATTCTACTAACATTTCCTCCATTATTCTCCTAAAGCCTCTCCACAAGTCCTTTACACTTTCCTCCATAGCCCACTTCTCAAACCTATTCCTCAGGAAATGTTTAGCTCCCAACCTGTTCCCACGCCCATATTGCCAATCCAACTTCTCTTTGATTTGCTTTACCTTGTTCTTCCACAGGCTTATTTCTACAACAGGAATGTCATGGTCACTGATTCTCTACAACACAACTGTACTAACTATAGCACTCCCAGGCCTAACCAGGATCACATCAAGCAAGGAACCAACACCCTCGTCATTCCACCTCGTAGGCGTTTCCACTGCCTGCACTTACCCTATGTTGGCTAACTGTGATGCCATTCTCTGCATCCTAGCACCCACCCCTTCCAAACCCTCAGTCCACTGCACCCCTGGCATATTTAGATCCCCCGCTACAACAACCCACTGCCTATCCTTCAACATATCACCTCTCTCCCTGACCACCTCAGGTGCCTGTTTCCCCTGTCCTGGTGGCCTATATACGGCTAGCAGTGCGATCCTCCTTCCACTCCCGCTTACTTTAATTTCCATAACCTCAACTTCATTACTAATCCATTCCACTGAGCCTTTCAGCCCCTCTCTTAGGCATACCATTATTCCACCCCCTCTCCCATCCCTGTCTCTTCCAAATATAGTGAATTTGTCCAGCCTACATTCGTTATCATGCACATCCTCACCCAACCATGTCTCCACTGCCACCACATCTGCCCCATAACCTTCCACCTTACCCCTGAAACTTTCCAGCTTGCTGTACATGCTCCTACAGTTAACAACCATTACCTTTATATTCTGATTTTTATTTTCTGTACCTCTTAACTCCTCCTGAGCACCACCCTCTAAACTACCTTCCCCATGTTCATCCTTGTCAGTATATAATTACTATTTACCCCCTTGCTGCTCTAACCTTGCCCTCTCCCAACAGCCAGAAGTCTCTCTACCTAGCAATTCCCCCAGAATCCATTTCCCTCATTCTGTCAGGTGCACCTGATCCCTTCCTATGGAGTCCTGACCCATCCATTTTCTACTGTCTACAAATGTGGCCCCCAAGTCTCTACACACCTCTCATAGACCTCACTGACTACGACAGCCTTCACATAGTTAATACCCCTTCTCACTAGCACCCCACTAACCACTACTCTGGCTAAATGGAACTTCTCCTTCACCTTCCACACTAGTCCTCTCATGTCCTGCTCAACCTCTTTCCCTACCTTCATACCAGCAAGATCATTTCCCCCGACATGCACTACAACAACTTTGGCTGTGTTGCTTCCCTTCATACTGCTGACCCTTTCTTTCAAGTTCCTAATTTTGGCACCCCCAAAAACAGCTTTATACACCCTCCCTCTCCTCACTCCCTGCAGCTCTACCCCCTTCACAATGGAACTGCCCACGAAAACCACCCCTGGTTCTTGTCTGAGTACTGTCCCCTTTTTATCTTCCCTGTCAGCTATCTGCCTGCCCTTGTCAACGTTACCCGCTCCCTTAGCCTCGCTGCTAGACTCCACCTGCTTTTTCCTTCTAAATCAACCTTTAGCTCTATATCTCCTGTCATCTAAGGTTCCCTTCTACCTACCTCTGCAAATATAGCTGTACCTACCACTGCATCCCTTGCTTTTACCTCCCATTCCAGCTCCTCTACCCTCCTACGTAGCCTATCAACCTCTACATCTGCTTCCCTCCTTCTCTGCCTTTCCTCCTCAAAATCCTCCTTTGTCCCTTTCAACTGGTTCTAAAGAATTTTTAGCGGTCCTATTTGCATGCAAACGGTTCCGTTCCATCAGTACATTTACGGTAGTGATGTACTTATTCAGACTGATCATCAACCCTTAATATCCATCATGAAGAAATAAATTCATAAAATTCCATCTAAGAGATTACAGAGCATACGACTTAAGTTAAACCTCTACAAAGTTAAGCTTGTATATGTACCCGGCTCACAAATGTGTTTAGCTGATGCACTGAGTAGGGCATGCTCAAAAGCAGAAGTAGTTGATGTTGATGTATCGTTGAATGAAGTGGTTCATTCTGTAAACATGTCCGATGAGAACAAAATTCTTTTTCCAGAAACATACAAAAGGGGATGCGATGCGTTGCTAAGTGAATTGACAAATCTTTTCTCAAATGGTTTGTTTGTTTTATTTATCATTCTTTGAGCAACAAAAGGTTACTATAGAATTCGTCATACATAATATTTACAAAACAATATTTCAACAACAAATAAAATACAAGGGTTGACAATGGTACATTAAATAACACAAAAAACAAAATCAAAAATAGGCCCTACACAAATAACATGACAATATATATACACGTGATCAACCATTGCCAAGTTTGAAAGACAAAAGTACAGAC